>BMAO01004180.1:0-196275 GCA_019973975.1 Trichonephila clavata
TTTCACTCGCCAAAGTTACTGATTTCCCCCTGTTTAAGGCAGAATTTTTTTAGTGTAACCCTTGAGTTAGATGCGGTTGAAGGCGAAACAGGTCAGAAGTCTTTGGCGCAAAGCTAATTTTCGACGCCAATGTTTGGCTGAATGTAAAATCGCGTATTTTAAATTATTTTAAAAATCATTACCTTCATTTTAAGGGCATAATTTTTACGTTAATGCACTCAAACATCACAAACTATTTGCAAAAATAACGTACTTTGAAATAAAAAAATGTACAAATTACTACTTTTTAATTTATTTCTCAGAAAAACATCAGTTAAGAAAAATCACAAAATATTTTTAAAATCCGTAATTTTGAAGCAATTTTTTCAATCTTCGTATATGTTACGGATAATATTACTTTACACAAGGAAAAATGGTTTTGTGAGATTACCTTCATAAATGATGAAGTTATTCAATGTGAAGTAAAAATTCGGACTACTTTTTAAAAATTCTTTAAAAAAAAAGTTTTGAGAATTTTATTTTTTAAATGAATGGATCTAAAAGAGAAAGGCTTGAAGTTAATTAGTGTAGAATATCTATTTAATAACACGAAAAGAAATTCATACGCAACGATTTAGAAATAATTTTCATAAAAACGCATCAGGTTTAACACTATTTTAAAAAATTCGAAAAAAATAGAAAATATCGTTATTTTACAAAAAAAATTATACCGTATCGTGGCAAAACAAATATTCTTTCTTATTCTGTAATTGTTTTTTGTCTGATTTCCACACCGAAAATTGGATGACAATTTTAAGATGGTCGAAAACGTCGGATCACCGCTCGGCCGAAACGGAACGCAAGTTCCGCCAAGTAAACAACCGGCAGGAGTAAAACAATTAGGCGTTTTAAGGTTTTTAATTAATATCTTTTCAACTAATTACAATATTGGAATATAAATGGGTAATACGGCTTCCCCTGAAAATTCCCGATCTTTTGGTACCTTCCGCGCCTTTCTGCGTCGTACGGTTCGTGAGAAGATAGACGCACATACATAGATAGATAGATACTTTTGTTTACCTTCGAATTTTAATAGTGTAAGATTATCATTTACAAAGGTTTGAAATTTCTTTTAGAAATTTCTCTCTAAACTGTCTTCAAAGTTTAAAAAAGAAAATACTCTTACACTATTAAGTTAAAGAAAGGAATCATATTAATACATAATTTTTAGAAATAATGATTAACTTTATTGAATTATTCTTTATTATAAATTATTTCTTATGAGTTATTGAATTGCATATAAATTATCCAATAGATGTAAACCAAACGAATATTTCCATAAAATTTTAAAAAATAAAACAATAATTAACATTAAAAACTTTGATATCCAAACAATAATACTAAAATGGATTTTCAAGAACAGCAAAAAGGAAACTTAATATAAATTTTAGAAAATAACAAGTGAAATTCACAGGCTATTTTTTCATAATTACAAGAAGTTTCTATATAAAAGAATACAATTAATATCACAAATTTATTAATAAATACCTTTCCAAACGAATGTATGTATCCATCTGCTCTGAAACATGACACATTTTAGAATGTAAAAATTTTATTGTTACGTCGATCCTACTCATTAGCAGTATCTCTTCCTATATTCACACACTACAGCGGAAGTATTAACTAATCATTCTGGCTCGCTAGTCAAAACAATTCTTATTTTTGGCGAGCCACTCCCTATTAACAGCTGCACGCATTTTTCTCGGAAAAATTCGCTTACAACATAATTTGTGACAGTAATAGATTTCTCCCAATTCCAGAAGCAATTTGTTCAATAGAGCGCTGCAGAATTATTTAAATCATAATGTAGTGGGCACTTATAAAAAAATAATTACTAAGCCTATAAGTATACAAAAATTCGAAGTCAAAGGATGGAAGTATAAACTTAAATCTAATACTATAAACTAAAACCACATATATTTAGTCCCTTTTCTTAAACTAAAATAGTAGAAAATATATTAAAAATATTTAAAGTACTAAAAAGAATTTAAAGAATATAAAATAATAACGTTTACAAATTTGAAAGTTAGCGCGCAATCACAAGTGTCATACCATTAGCTGTTATTTGTTTACATGATAGTACGTTGTTAATCACGTGATGATAGCCACGATCGCAGCGCCCTTTAGTGATGAATCGACCCCATTAAATGAGGGTCTGCTCAAGACACTTTATACTAAATAGTATAGGTTTTCCAGTTATAGAAATCCAAAAGAAGAAAGTCAAATAGATACTAAGAAAATAAGAGTTTTTTGTTATGAAAAAACTCTGAATTAAATACAATTAAGGAAAAAAGGTGATTGTAACGTACAAAATATTCATGCTTTTTTTTAATAATGCTTAATAAGTACTTTTTCCCCCCACTTTTTGCAAAAAACATTTGATTTCGAAACAAATGATTTATTAATTTTTATATACTACTCATCCTTTTTTTTTTATAAGAAGAGTCCAATCAATGCTTATTTACTGATGACTATGATTCAGCTTGTCGTAGTCTCTCACTACCCCTATGATTATTAACTCCCCTTTGCATATTATCTAAATTTGGGTATGTTGGATTCATGATTAACGACTACTTAATTAATAAATCAATATTATTTATTATAATCTTTCTTACTAGAGAAATATACAAATATTAATCAAACTTTAAGAACAACAAATTACAGTGGAGTGCGATAAGAATTCAATTATGAACGGCGGAACACTAACTGAAACTACGGAGAATAACGTATACAATCAAACTACGCATTTATATCTAATTTATGTAAATAACTGACCTGATACCTTTTTAAGGCAGGTTTCTCAAATACTGGAAGGATCTAAGGAACGGCTTCAATCTTTGATATCTTCAGTTCCGTCTCGAACCGAATTAATGAACCTTTTTCAATAATCTTCCTCCGGCGAATAAACTTCCACTAGTTAAACTAATCTCTCAGAATCACCTTCTTAATCAACCTCGTAGTTATCCTCTATCTCTTCATTTCATTTCTCCCTTTTATATCTTTTTCGAACTCGCTAAACCCGAAACTATCTTGTTTGCATAAGTCACACATTTGGCTCTCGGCGGGGATTGGTTAAAATAAATACAATCTTTAAGGATTTGAGAGAAGGTTAGTGAAACGCGTAAGCACCCGTCACAAGCTTCAAAGAGGTTTAACTTCTTTCTTAAGAATAAACTAGAGAGAAAAATGTCCAAGGAAATCGAAATTTGCATTTGTTCTCATTAAAAGCTAAGAATTATAAAAATTAATTTGACATATGTATTTTGTTGAGACAAAAAAATACATTTGATTTGCTTTTTTCGCAGAGTATGCTGATATCAGCTACAACTTCCTGGTTGGTGGTGACGGGCAGATTAACGAGGGGCGTGGTTGGAAAGCAGTTGGAGCTCATACGTAAGGATATAATTCCAAATCTCTTGGCATATCTTTTATGGGTAATTTCGATAAAGTTCAGCCAAGTGCTTCAATGCTCAACGCTATGAAAAAGCTTATAGATTGTGGAATACAGAAGGTATTAAGAATGTTATTTGTGTATGGGGGGGGGGGTAGAACTTATTTATTTCAGTTTTAAACAAAAAATTCTACCTTTTAAAAATTAAATCGATAAATCTTCAAAAGCATTGTACCGAGAAATTTGAAAAAACCAATGAGTTTTAACATAAAATAAGAAACACACAGAAAACGAGAGAAGTGAAGATTTTTTACTTGTGAAAAACGTCTTCGAGTTCTAAACGAACAACGACGGAGATTAAATTAATTATTTATTCCCAACTACATATTGGAACTAGAAGAATTGGAGAGCAATCGATAGATCCAGTCAAAGAACTTAAACCAAGTTCCAGTAAAAGTTTAGCTTATTTCCAAGAGAGAGAGCGCTATCTGGCGAACATTACGTAGGGAGTAACTAACAATTTAAGGACTGAATATGTTTATTTTCATCAATCATTTTTGATTATTAAAAATAATAGTTTTGAGACGATTAAGATGCGTTGAAACAAAACAATAATAAAAGTATTGCAATATTGTTCCAAACGAGACATTGGAATAAAAAATAATATTAAGTTATATGTGTAAACAAAGCCAAAGCAAACTTTACAACATTGATTAAGAGGGTCTTAAAGAAAAGATAGGCTGCGTTTTTAAGTAAGATATAAGAAAAGTTTTACCAGAATGCTTTTGAAAGTGACATCTTGTTTGTCTGTGTTCTTTCAATCATGGGGAAGAGTTGAAAAAAATCGAAGTACGATTGCCAGTAATTCTTACAGTTTTTTATTTTGCAACATTTGCTCAATTTTAATAAAAAGTTTAGCTTCCATGACTATCAGAATTTTTCCTGGTGTTTTAATATTTCGTGGTATTTTCAATATTTTACAATAAGATTATATTAGAAATTGTTTAGTAGAGAACAGTTAATATCCCAATTTCTATTCTTATGAGTATGACTTTGATACCTAAGGTATGATAAAAAAAAGGTACCTTCTCTTACTAGGTGTGTATATATGTATGTATGTATGTATGTATGTATGTATAGTTTACTTTGTAATCTTTCCTTCACTCTCTCAGTATTTATTATTGAAGATTTTTTTAAAATTTGAGTACCTTTTTTAAATTAGAAATTCATATCTGCCTCTCCTCGAATCCATGGCCACCGAGACGCCAAATGTACAATTTGTCCCGGAGCAGCATTGTACCGGATTATCCAAACATGGACTGGAATCAAAGGAGGAAAACTACCTGGTTATGTATGTTGATGGTAGATCGATCCATCAGCCACATAATATTTACAATTTTCAATGAACCGCATTTTGCATTAAATTTAATTTAAAAAAATGGTTTTCTTGTGTGTTTAAAAAAGATAAATTCATCAAATTTGTGAGCAATTCTTTGGTGAAAAATAGCATTATTCTAATGTAAAAAGTATCTACTGCAGAATACATTTTGTAAGTAATGAAGTGAAAGATAGGCATGATTGAAGAATTTCCTTGATATGTATATATATTTTACCTTTCACAATCTTTCTTTAACATTGATTTACAGTACTAAATAATATACGATTCGTAAGAATTTTCGCGATAGATAATGCTCGATATTTTGAGTTTTCATCAGGTTATGTTAACTTTTCTATATTAATGCTTTGACTTATATAAGACATGTACTGCAGAATGAATCAATAAAATTGCTAACTTAAATTCAAAAATTTTTTTCCCAGTGTTTTACATAAAGAGAACAATCTATCATGATAATTGTAGTTGTGTATCGTATTTCTTGTTAACTGTGTATTGTAACTTACATCATTGGTTGTGTTGTGTTGGTGTGTCGAGATGACAGTGTCCACTTCTTATAAATGATAAAGTTGCATTTTACATGAACTGATTGAACATTATAATTCTATTTTTTCTGACTATATGTTCTCACAACACCTACAGGGTGTCAAGTGTTTTTAACGCTGCATTTTCCCCACGGGAATGTGAAAGAAAAGTGGGGGGGGGGGGAATGGAAACAAGAACTCGAGATTTATGTGCTCGCCATGGAGAAAGATGAGCGGACAGATAATACCAAAATTGCTATTCTCTTGAGTTTATTAGACAGTGAAGGACTGGAAATTTGCAATACTTTCAATTTCGAATCTCTCAAATCCAAAGCGAACTATTCAGAGATTCTTCAAAAGTTTGAAGACAACTGCTCACCATGAAGGAATGCTGTTGAGCGATATATCCCCCCCCCCCACACACACACGTATACAGTTAGAGAACCAAACAATTGAGTCCTATGTTACACGTCTTAAGACTCTGAAATCCAGTTGCGAGTTTGCAGAGAAAGAAAATGGTTGATTCAAGACCGCATCCTCCTGGAAATTAAAGACAGTCGGTTGCAAAAATGACTGTGTGCTTCGGGAAAATAACCTAGAAAAAGCGATTAAAATCATTAGGGCAGCTGAAGGGAGCCGGTAACAAATTCGCAACATGAAGTGCAAAATAGAAACAATAAACTTCATGAAGAAAAAGAAAAGCCAGAATCCCCACTGAAAAAGTCGTCACTGTAGAAGTGTAAAAAGTGGAAGAAAACACAGAGGATCCAGCATTTTAAAAAGTTTGTCAAATGTAGCAAGAAAAAAAATTTTTAGTGCTAAATTTTTCCAGAATACAAAGAACATTTATAAAATGAACGTTCTTGTAATTACATTGACTCTGTTACTGTGCATGAAACCCAGTGTAAAATGATAAATTGCTGTGAATCGTGAATCTTTTGATAGGAATGTGGAAACGGGGTCAATGAAACAGCATGGTATGAAAATATTACGTTAGATGTAAATATCATAAGTGCATTGATGTTACTTTTAAACTAGATACTGGTGCTGAAATAAATAATTTGCCACTGTATATTCTGAATATGTGTTCAAAGTTAAACCAAAACTTAAGTGAAACTAATTTATCTTTTACAACATATGGTAATTTTGAATTAAATCCGGATGGTTCTCTTATTATCAATTGCTCCACTATTAAAGAGAAGATGTTCCTTTGCTTTTCAATGGAGTAAATGTAAAATCCAAAGCAATCTTGGGATTAAAAAGTTGTAATGAGTTGAAACTTATTGAAAGAATTGTTGTTACTGATTGTAGTAAAATGAGATAATTAAGCAATATAAAGATGTATTTACTGGGATAGATGAATTTCCAAATGAATCATATTGCATAACTTTTAAAGATAATGTTGTACCTGTAATTGACCTTCCAAGACGTATTTCTTACACTTGGCAGCCTAAATTAAAAAGTAAGCATGTAAGCTAGTAACATGGATATTTTACTTTAGAAATATAGACGTGAAAAGTTTTACAAATGTTTAAAGAGTGATTTTTATATTTATACTTTTTGTAACCAGAATGTATAAAATAATAGAGCAGGTTAAGATTAAAATTTTTGATTGATAATTAGGAATTCTTCTGTGATGGAAGTGAAGTTTCTTTTAACATAATTAAACATAAATAAACTGTATATTTTACAGTAGTAAGATTAACCCATGCTATGTGAAACATTTAAAAATATCTAAAATAATCCTATAATAAACAAACATTTGATATGTTCTATCGTCTGACTTCCTTTGTAATTATTATCTACAAAAAATTTGAATTTTTTTAGAGATGCTTGTTTCCAACAATCAGAAAAAATACACTTTCACTATTAGTTTAAAGAAAGGAATTTTAAATACTTCAAATAAAGAATTGAATCGGGCTTTTTTTAATATATTGAGAAACGTGTCTAAAGAAATGAGGCTTTTTAATAATTTATATCTTAAATAAAACTATTCTATTGTAGAACTAATTAAATTACTCTCATGTCCATAAATTAAGGATAATTCAGAATCACACAGAAATTGAACTCTAAAATAAAAATTTCCCCTGTAGAATTATCACACACATCTTGAAGAAGAGCATGCAAATTGCAGGAAACCACCAGATGGCGCAGATAGTACGTCACAATGACGAGAGTGTAAGAGAGGGGTATATAAGGAATGGTGGCAAAGAAGTAAAATTGTTCGCAAGCGCTTTATAAGCCTTTCAGTGCAATAACGGCATAGTTATGGCACAAAGGAAGCATTTGGATGATTTTTTACGTGGTAGAATTATCGGACGACTGGAATGTGGACGTACCCAGCTGGAAGTATCCGAGGAACTTGGAATCGCCCAGAGTGTCATCTCCAGGCTTTCGCAACGATTCCAAGATGATGGTAATGTGAGTAGATGTTACAACACAGGTCGCCCCCGAGTTACAACGCCGAATGAGAACCGGTATTTGGCAGTTACTGCCAAAAGAAACAGGCGGAGCACAGCATCAGACCTATCTCGTCAGCTCTCTTCAGCTACCGGTACGACAGTTTCAAGGAAGACCGTGTATAGACGCTTAGGGCACATTGGTCTATATGCTCGTAGGCCTGTCAGATGTGTTCCCCTTACCGCAACTCACTGTCACCTGCGATTAACCTGGAGTGGAGAGCATACATTGTGGAGACCGCAACAGTGGTCTTGTGTGATGTTTTCCGACGAGTCCAGCTTTAGTTTGCAGTCTGATTCTCGCCGGACTTTCATATGGAGAGCGCCAGGTACCCGTTACCACCAAGAGAACACCATTAAACGACACCGTTACGGCGGTGCAGGATGGCTCGTTTGGGGAAGAATTATTCTTGATTCCAGAACTGACCTGCATGTTCAGAGTGTAACGATGATAGGCCACATCTATCGGGATGTCATTCTGGAACAACATGTACGTTTGTTTCGGGGCGCCATGGGTGCTGAATTTCTGTTTATGGATGACAACCCCCGTCCTCATCGTGCAAACATTGTAGACGAATGCCTTCAATCGGTGGATATCACCTGTATGGATACTCACCGGACTTGAATCCAATAGAGCATGTGAAGGATATGCTTGGCCGACGAATTGCAGCCCGTCAACCCCCTCCCACCTGTCTATCGGAACTTCGGAGGGCATTGCTTGATGAGTGGGGTAATATTCCCCAAGATCAGATTGATAATTTGATACTCAGCATGCGTAGGCGTTGTAAGGCCTGTATTGCATCGTCCGGGAGACATACTCCGTATTAACCATCACACTAACCATGTTATACTGTTTTTTGTAAATAGGTTCTTTTTTGAAATTTGCTCCAGGGAGTAAAAATCGCAATTTTTATTAATTATGTCAAACATATAGCATCTTTTTTTGCTCTTTACCTTTTGTTTAATAAATAGACTTTACAAATAAGTCAAATTTGTTTCGCTTCTGTCTCTTTCTTTGCCTGAACTTCATTATCCTTAATTTATGGACATGAGTGTAAAATCTTAAAGCACAAATTCCATTCTCAGTCCTATTTTGTTAAAAATCAGCCTGGTAAAATCTTAAGACGCAGTAGAAAACATATCAGAAAATCAAACACATTCTTTCATATAGAAACAGATCTAATGATATAAATACTGTCCTTTCAGAAACAGAAGTAATTTCAAGTCTTCAAAATATGCAGAGCTGTAATGCGTCAAATTGTAATGTCCGAAGAAGTAACCGTTTCGTATGCCACCATTTTCTTTAAACGACTGTGCTGTATGATTAATAGGAGGGTGTCATGATAATTGTAATTATGTATCGTATTTCATGTTAACTGCAGATTCAACTGTTATACCATTGCTTGCGTTGTTAGTCCAGTCATCTTAGGGTTTCGCTGCGGAATGAGAGATAATAAGCTGAAAACTCGCATATATCTTTATTTTGTCACTCTAAATGTTGTCTCAAAAATCTCATAAAAACTCGTGCCCGCGTCTTAAGATATTCAAGGTCAAAGGTCAAAAAATTCGGTTTTTTGCAAATATCTCGTTTCTTATTGCTTTAATGTTATTTACATTTATTATAAATATTGTAGAGAATAAAATTTTCTATAACTTTAATTGAAACATCTTTTATACATCAAACCATTTTTGAGATAGAGGGCGTTGAACGCTCAGCGCTTAGTTATCTACAGCAGAATGCAAGGTCCACCGTTAGTCACATGATATAATACGCTGTATATAGTCTATTAACCTTAAAAATATACATAGTTATGAACATTTGGCTTTTTTAATAATTATTATTTCACATTTAGTAATAGATTTCATTAAACAAGTATATGTTTCTTTTATAACTAACTTTTGAACTACACTATTCGTGTAGTTAAAAAGTTGTTGACAGATATGCTTAAAGTATTTTTTAATTATATTCTATTATTATATATGCTAGTTACATTTAAAGTAGAAAAAAATAAAGTAAGTAATTTTTAATTATATTTTTACTTAAAAATATCGTTTTATACAATTATTATAATCGAAATTCGAATGTAAAGAAGTTTTACAAAAATTTTAATTATAAGACGAACATGAATGTTAATTTTTTACCTCTTATTTTTCATTGTCTTTCGATCACTCGAAAATTTGCAATTCATTCTCATTATTTTCGTTGTCAAGGATACTTTTCTCCAAATCTTGAAGGATTTCGGAATCAAAAGTACAATCTTCATCGAGATCGCTCTCATATCGTGAAGCATTGAAGCAAGCTTGCCCATTACACTGGCCACAAGCTGAAGAATATTGCAACCCCGATTTCCTACATCCACAGCGTGAACCACTACCATTTTTCAGTTGCCTAATATGGTATTGAGTAATTCACCTGGAGCAGGCGGTAATATTGTCGTAATCGGTTCCAAGAATTCATTCTGCAGAATCCAACCCCATTCCTGGGGTTCTAAATCATTCCCTAGCCAAATTTGAACTTGATAATATACACGGCTAATGTGTTTCTGAGCCGCTGCACTTGTTGGTGGAAGATTGGATAACTGTACGGGTTTGTTGAGCTTTGTTGACTTGATGAATTGAGTATATATATATATACTCAAGCATACTGAAGCATCCATTTTTTTATATTTTACTGTGTTATTTCAATTTTTCATATCTCCTTCTAAATTCTGTTGTCTTGTTATCTAGCAATTGATATTCTTTTAAATATTAATCATGTTGAATCATCTCTCTTGTAGAGAAATTTTGATTATATATATATATATATATATATATATATATATATATATCGTAGATTATCAATACTGTTCTCAGATTTTGGAGCATTGTATATCTCCAACAAGACTCGTAATCCGTTTTCATGTAATGTTTGTACAGGACAGTTTTCTTCTTGGAATACTTGAGCTAGTTGATCCAAGTTTGGAAGATTCTCTAATATTCTAATGAAAGCTTTTTCCCCTTTTTTAAAAAATGCAGATGTTGTATCACAGCCACTAAATGCGTGCAGAAGCAAAATGTGCTTTTTACAATGAGGATATTTATCAAAACTTTTGGAAGAGTATATTTGAGTTTTAACATTTCCTTTGCCAACTTTTTTAAAGAACACTTCTTTTTGATGCGCTTGAGTACGTCCAATTAAAATGACGAGCAAATCAATATCTTCTCTTACTATGACGGCAGTCCTGTGATGTTCCGATTCTCCAATAGCTGTTTCTACGATAAGAACATCTGCATCATCTTTGGCTTATTTTATCGTGATATCAACAGATTCTAATTTCCCAATCAACATGTTAATAAAATTGTTTTTATTACATCAATTCGACAAAAATTTCTCTTGGCTAATTGATACTCTATCATTGTTTTGTCGAAACAAACATCATTAGATTTTGATAAAGCAGCAGTACTTCTTCTTGTAATGACATAGGCTTTGAACTAAAAAGAAGAATTGCTGCTAATCGCTGCCTTTATGGCCTTGGAACTTTTTTAAAATCGAAATTGATAAAAAGATCTACAAAAATTATTTTGTGTACAACTATTATAAGACCTGTTCTCACCTATGGATGTGAAACCTGGTCTCTAGCAAAGACCCAGACAAATCAACTTGTTATTTTTGAAAGGAAAGTCCTGAGGAAGATCTTTGGGGCTGTGAATGATAACGGAATTTGGAGACACAGGTACAACTCTGAACTCAACAGACTCTTTAAGGAAGCTGACATCGTCAACTACATCAAAATATGCCGCTTGAGATTCGCGGGACATGTCTCTCGAATGGATCCCTCATCTATGACATCAAGAATCTTTAATTATAAACCCATCTCGAACAGACCCAGAGGGAGACCCAAGCTGAGATAGACTGATTGTGTGGAAGAAGATTTTAAAGTGCTGAAAGTGACCAATTGGAGAACTGTCGCCTCCCGGAGGACAAGATGGAGGGATGTTCTGAGGAAAGCCTTGGTCCACCCCGGGCTGTCGTGCTAAAGAAGAAGCAGTACTTCTTAGCTGTTCCATTGCTTGTATGTTTTTGCTATAGTCTGAGTATCCATCAAATATAACTACAATTTCAGAACCATAATGTTTTTGTAAATATTTTACGTATTTATCTAAAATTATTGAAAAAGTATCGTCTTTACTCCATTCTGCGCGATGCAGAAGAAACCCACCATCGATAATGTATGTTACATTATTTTCATCGAAGTCGAAATCGACAGAAGTCATATTGCCATATAATGTCGCTTTCGTGGTTTTTCACATGCAATAATTATCAAATAAAGGAGATGGATATGGACTTAGTTCATATTGAAGATATTCTTGAACATTACATTCAAACTGTTTGCTTTCAGTTATCCTTTGGAAGAGTAGCAATAAATCCATTGAAACTCTACAACCGTTAATTTTGACATATTTGTTGACAATCGAAAGCGATAAAACCTTATCGGATTGTTTTAACTTTATTTCATTAAATTTTAAACCAGTTATCTTTACCATTGATTCTAATCCGATTTCATAGGCTTTGTGCCAATTAATTTGATCATTTCCAACCATTACAGAAGCTAAAGATACCAATTGTTGCGTATTTAGAAAGGAATTACGAAGTGTAAACAATTCAACTAGTTTACTTACATCAGTATTATCTCTTTTGAATCCTTAACATTAACGTGCTGTTCAGTAGAGTTTAAAGAAATGGTATAACACTTCACCATCTCCTCGCAAATTGTATTTGTAGCGTACATAGCAAACGCCAATTTACATAAAATACTTTCTTGCGTACTTGGACAGCGAGATACTACCCCTTCTGTCTTCGTAGATTTCATTAGACTTTGTTCGATAAACATATCTGTCCATGTACCAGAATTAAATTTCTCTGTTCGTTTCACGGTGAAGAATCCATTTTTAAAGTTCTTAAAAGTCTGTCTATCCATTGTATTTTACAAATCGATCATATCTTGAAGATATAAATGTGCAGACGTCGCATACAAAAAATGACCACTAGCATGAAAATACATCAGCATTCTTTGTACAGCATTAAGATATTCTTTGAAAAGTCCCAGTCTTTCAGCGCGAATGAAGTCGTGCTATTGATACGATTTCGAAATATTGTTCCCATAATTGTGCTGTAGGACATCGAGTTTTTAATTCATTCAGTTTATTCTGAAATTGATCAATAAATAAGTTTGAGTTACCTACACACACTCTTCAACACCTTCATAGGAAACATTTCGGCAATTGATTTCTTCAGTTACACACATTCATTTAACACACAATCTTCAATCTTCGTGTCCCCGAAGATCATCATTGATAATTCAAGTCGTAATAATGTATATATATATGACCTCTGATACTTCTTGAATAAGCGTGACCATTCGACATTTTATCGACTGAATTTTTTTAGCATAGATTTTACCTAGAACTTCTTTAAGTCCATTTCCGTTCATTATATATTCTATGAATCCAAGAAAGGACATGAGCATATGAAATCCTCCTAATTTAACAAATATCTTACAAAATTCTGAGTTAGCATCTGATGCAGCAGCTATTTCATGAGCTTTAGAGTAGAGAGTTTGATCAAAAGTAATTAAACACGTTTTTTGGCCACGTAACTTGGCAATATTTGCAGCACAATGTAAAGTAGTATAAACTGCGTCTGCGTTACTGGCAGGAGGGTCAATAAAAGGAAGAAACATAACCTGAGAAGTTGAAAAATCCTTATTATATTTAGAGAGCTGTTCGAGAAAACCATTCCACCAGGAAATGAGGAAATATTATTCGAACAGATAAGGGTTATTAAAAAATATTCTTGATTAATGAAAACTATTAACAAATGTAATGTAATAATTAATAAAAAATGCCACATATTTGTAACTATATATATTTTTAAGGTTTATAGACTTTATACGGCGTGTTATATCATGTGACTAACGGTTGACCTTGCGTTATGCTGTAGATAGCTAAGCGTTGCACGTGCAGCGCCCTCCATCTCAAAAATGGTTTGATGTACAAAAAAATGTTTCAATTAAAGTTATAGAAAACTTTATTCTCTGTAATATTTATAATAAATTTTAATAGCATTAAAGCCATAGGAAACGAAATTTTTGCAAAAAAACGAGATTCTTGACCTTTGACCTTGAATATCTTAAGACGCAGACATGAGATTTTATGAGACTTTTGAGACAACATTTAGAGTGACAAAATAAAGGTCTGCACAAATTTTCAGTTTATTATCTCTCATTCCGCAGTTGACCCTTTTTTTTGACTAAGATGACTGGGCTATGTTGCTGTATCGAGATGACGGTGTTCACTTCGTATAAATAATAAAGTATTTTAAATACACTGATTGAATACTGCGACTCTATATGTTCTGAAGAACATATTAAAAATCAAAACACCAATAATTTAAGAGTGCGTTTAGTTAAGACTGTATTGAAATTTCAAATTATATTTAAGCCTCTGTATCACATCAAAGTAGCAGCCACAGAAAAGTTAATGCAGTTGAATCTCGACAAATAGATATTTTTAGAAAAAGGGAACAAAATCAACTTACAAAAAAATATAATGAAAAAGTTTTGCTCGTAAATAAGTTGTAACATTTAGAATTAATTTAGATGACTGAACTATATCAGGATAGCTATTTTTAATGGACAAGTTATTGCAAAGATATATTGAGCTTACTCAAATAAAAAATCTATTTTTTTAAGTTTTTCGTTATTATTAACAGTGATGGAAACTCAGGACTAAATTTATATATAACCAACTTTTTCTTATACACAATTGTCCATTCGCGAAAATTGAACCATTTTCTTTATTTTTTTATTTAACTATTAAAAATACCTTGTTACTATGGAATTATTGCAGCAAAAAGGAACATATATATTGCACATTACATATTTGTCAAATTTTGAATACGTAAATCAAATGTTTATTGCCTTTTCGAGAATCAGAACTCCCCATTGAAATGACCAAAAGCAGCCTGTAACAAAAAGAGACACACATGTATTTCACATATGCATAAATCATCAATTATTAAATGCCTTCCAGTTAATCAGAATTGCATTATGATCTAAAAACACTTTTAATAAAAAAAAAACATACACTGACTATTATGAATTAAGGAAAAATCACCAAAAAGAAAAAAGATAACTCGCCCCAAAACAAGCCAATCTGAATGAAATTTGAATATGTTGGTAAGTAAAAGGAGATATTTCGTTATGCATAATAGTGGCGATGCAATCGGAATACGTCATTTGCGATGAACATAAAAATGAATGTCTCAGAGCAAGGCGGCAATTATCGCTGCGTGTCTGAGATTAGAAATCTGGTATAGCGAAATTGTAACAATTACCTCCAGTCATATATCATTTGACCGCAGAACTGCGATGGAGAACTATTGGGAGACTAGAGGTAAAACATAAAAATGGCTAGATGGCTGAATGGGAGTCCGTCTGTGATTCACAGACTTTGACGACAATATCTAATCCCGGATTCGTTATCCAGGAGGTCCAGTCAAGGACGACCACGACCAACCATGAGAGCTGATGACCGATATTTGTCCTTTTGTGCTCGAAGGAATAGAACTGCAACACCGGCTGAACTCAGATTCTCCCTCACTGCAAGCTCCGAATGATTGGTATCAAAGTCAACCGTGCGTCGAAGGCTTCACGAACGTGGTCTTTAAGTGAGGCGAATAGCTATTTGCGTCCCTTTTATGTAACGTAGGCGGTAACGTTTGCAGTGGACACGTCAACATGCCCACTGGATGCGTGATGAATGGTGGGCTGTTCTCTTTGCGGTTGAGTCCAGATTTAGCTTGGAAAGCGATAGTAAGCAAATTTACATTTGAAGAGCATCTGGAATTTGATTTCCCCCATAACACATCCGGGAAAGAGATGCATACGGATCAGGCAGTATTTGTGTTTGGGATATTACCTCTTTGGGTGGACTCGCAGCCTCCATGTCTTTTTCGGTGGAAATGTTTATGGCCACATCTATAGAGATGACATCCTGGATGTTTGTGTGTTCTTTTATTACTGGACAGTAGGTGACGGTTTCGTGCTACAGGATGATATTGCGAGACCACACAGGGTCTGTATCGTGAATGCTTATCTTGAGCAGGAAACAATTCAGCGCATTCAGGGGTCAGCTCGATCACCGGACCTTAACTTTATATAATATGTTTGAGACACTATAAGACGAATTGTAGCTGCTCTCGATCCATCTTCTAGGACCTTAGCCAAGCTGTCAACTGCCTTGGAACAGCAATGGCTGGCACTTCCTACATAATTAATAGACCATGTAATTGAGAGCATCACACGTCACCGCATGTGCTGTATTGCTTCCGAGGGGATTATACTCCATATTAAAACACTTTTCCTTTACCAAATTGACAGATCTGATTTATTCATTGTATACATATGCTAAATTCTATAACACCACAATTGTCTGGTGATTTTTAATGCTATTTTATACTTTCTTATTGTAGTATAATAGGTATAAGTTTCATTAAATTCTACGCTTAACTTTACGATTTATCGTCATTTTTGCGAATTTTCCTTAATTTATGACAACCAGTGTATATTGCACATGTATACCTGGAAATTCTAAAACTATTTAAAGCAACATTAAAGTGAAACTGCTTTTCATAATTTTTTTATAATTTTATCTAAATTAATAATGATCAAATAAAATATTCCGATTTTATAATCATTTTGTCGATGTAGTCGAGGCTTTCTGAGATGTCTTTTTTGTTGAGATGTGTCTCTGTGTCTACCTTTTTATTTGGCGGCTCCATATTTAAGATTCTCGATACAATTTCTTGATTTGCTATAAAGAAATAAATAAGAATGAATCAACAGCATTTCTTAAAAGACTAGAAACATTATCAAAAGTTCTAGGGATACTTTATTTATTAATTCATTGATTAGAGTTTCATGTATTCCTGCTGAAATTCTTTCTTGGAAATTTCCTTTCTTGTAGATATGGCCCTAAAATTGTCCTCATATGCTTCCTTTTCCAAAATGTTTCGATAACAGTCATTTCTTCCTCTGTAGTAGGGGAATGTATGGAAAGTCTTTTAACTCCTAGAATAGCACTATTGACTTATTTAAACTTCTGCTACAAATAAAATGGATATATTTGCTCATATTCACCTGAACTGTATTTTGAAAGCAAGTACATGCAAAATTATGCAAACATTGGATTCTTTACGCATTAAAATTCATTCTTAAAATTGCATAACGTTTTTTAACAATATATGTTTTCTTATCTTTTGTAGAGCTAACCAAGAATTCCTGTGGCCGTGGTAACCTAGTGGTCAAGGTAAAAGATTCGTGGCCGGTGTGCCATGAGTTCGTGCCTAGTACCACTGGAGACCCACCGCACAGAGGGGATCTATGCAAGTTAAATATGTAGAGGCTCAAACGTCCTCTCTTTGTGTGTTGGGGAAGTTGGAAGAGGGGGTGCCAGCTCAGGTGTTGTCCTCGTCACTTGACCCTGGTTCAGAATTACGAAGTCAGTCGGCAAAAGCCCTCGAGTAGCTGAATAATGTGACTTTAATACTCACTCACCAATAATTCTTCATTCTTTTGAATGTATAACACTGGTGTAGCTAGTTCTTATAGTGGAACCTGTATCAAAATTCCTTGGGGGGCCCCTTTTTGAAAAATAAATAAAAATTATTGCATTGATAAAATATTCGAAAGTTTCAAAGTGTTGGGGGTGCCATATTACCAATATGGCGGTAGCTATGCTCCTGATGTACAAACTTGTAAATTTTTACCCAACTTTAGTACTTTTCTCAGCTGAGGCTATTTTTTATTCCTTTCTTTTCTCCAAACAAACTCTTAAATACTTTATCTCTCACAAATTTCATTTAAATAAATGAAGTTTTATCAAGCAGGTTGACTTTTTTTCCCCTTGGAGGGGCACTTACTTTGTTGTCCTATGCATGCTTTAAATGTGTATATTGGTATAAATTCCATAGCATTTTCTGCTACAATATGCCCATACTTCAGTTCGCTTACAGTATGTCTGTTTACAAAATATCTTAAATTTCTACATATCATCCATTTCATCAAAAATCTTCAGTGATTCTTTAAACGTAATATCAAAGGCTGCTTTATCTATTTCTACCAACAGACTTCAAACAATCTTGTATACTTTAACTTGGATTTCCTTCGTTACTTACTAATATTACGCCTCTAACTGCTATCCACATGCCATGCCACAATAATCTTTTTTCAGGAATACCAAAAATTGTCTTCCAAGCATTAAATAAAAGGTCCCGTGTCATCTGTCATCAAAATTTTTAGAAAAATGCATGTATGTTCCTTCATAGTTGCAAATGCAAGGGTAGAGTCTTGTCGATTACTTGAAATCCCTCTCTTACCCCCTTCCAAACTAATAAAATGGTTTAATCAAATCCATATGCATTCATTCCATGTGTGAAATTCAAACATATAGTATTATTTCCATAAAATGTCAACATATTTTTCTACGAAGCATTCATTATTACAAGCAGAAAATCTACTTTCATACCAGTCTGCTTCATTAGAATTGTTCTGGTCCTTGAAAAGATCAACCGGGGAATCTTTTTTAGATTTACAAACCAATTGGCTGCACTCATTACATCAGTTGAATCCAAAATACCATCTTAGAGTTCATAGTATATTCTACTTCTTTTTTTTTTTTTTGTTACTCTCATTTATTCCATTCCACGTCCTAAATGGGGTTTTGTGAATTCCACAGATACTTGGTTTTCAACGTCTTCATAAACTTTCATCTTTGAAGAGAACTTTTCATTCATCTTGTTGCTGCCAGAAATTTTCATATTTCTCTTCTTTGCACTCATTATAATGATAATAAAAATAGTGTTATACATATACTTTCCACCCATTTTGTTCAATTTACTTCCAGTATTCTTATCATTCAAGGAATAGCTTGTTTTTAATGCTTTCTTTCCATATCTTGAAATCTTCAAAAGTACTAGATTTGTTTGATTTCTTTTCCACACTGCTGTCCACACAAAAAGCAACACCCTAAAGGAAGCATGCAAACCATGCAAAATTTACATCATGCATTGGAGGCGATGAAATATGCAAATCATTAGCATTATAATGCAGACGCACGTCACGGGTGACCGTAGCGCTCCCCGCATGCACTATATAAGAGGATAACAGATTAGCAATTTGAAGTACGACAATTTTTTTTCGTGTGTGTGTTTTTTACGTAAGCTATTTACCTATACCTCGGGGAAGACATCGAGCGTTTTTTTGACCAAGTTTCAGTTTTCGACCGAGGAAGAATAGTATCCTGTAGAGATTGCGGATTATCCTTCAGAGAAATCAGTCAACGTGTTGGACAAAACCAAGCAACTGTGATGCCGATCTGTCATCGCTAGATGCAAGAGGAACCGACGAGGCTGATCACACCCACCTCGTTGAACTAAAGCCCGTGATGACAGGCGGATTGTGCGCATGGCAGTGATGGATCGCGCAACCACATCAGAACCATAGCACAACAGATTCTGTGTGTTACGCATCATTCGGTGTCCACTCGACGCCGTTTGCAGCAGAGTAGAATGTCCATCTGGCGTCAATTGCTTCGTTTACCCTTGATTGGAAACCACAGGCATTTGCGACATCAATGGTGCGATGAACGAAAGACATGGACAATGGAATCGAATAACATTGTGTTTACTGATGAATCTCGCTTCTGTCTGCGACATCACGTTAATTGGATTCGAGTTTGGAGACACCATGGTGAGAAGCAGCTGAACTGTTGCTTTATGTATCGCCACACTGGTCCTGCACCCGGTATCATGGTTTGAGGTGGTATTGGATTTCACTGCCGCACCTCTCTAGTACGCACTGCCTGTACACTGAACAGCCAGCTCTACATCTCTGAAGTTTTGGAACCCATGGTCTTCCCATACATTCAGCGCTTGCCATCAGCCATATTCCAGCAGGATAATGCAGAACCACACATGACACGCGACGTTCAAGGGTTCTTCTTTATCTATTAAATTGAATTTTTTCCTTGGCTTGCATGTTCATCCGATGTATCGCCAATGGAAAACGTGTTGTCCATGCTTGCACAGTGAATGGCCCAGGATACACTACCCGCTGCTCTACCAGATCAACATTGGCTATATGTGGGAGCTGCATGGACTTCTGTACTCCAAGAATACATCCAAAACCTCTTTGATTCTATGTCAAGGCGTGTTGCAGTGGTTGTAGCCAACAATGGCGTCTACACTAACGACTGATTTTGTCATAATCCACGCGTCACATGAGGCTGTAAATTTAACCGTTTGATCTTTGTACAACATCTTTTCTGCCAAATAAATTTTGCTGCGATATCTCTGGTTCTTCTTGGTGTTGCATTTTGTGTGGACAGCAGTGTATTACGATATTATGCACGGACTGAGCATCATTCTCCAGGGCGTTCTAGAAAATAATTCCTCACTGTATAGATTACATTTTACCTATTTACTCATAGCTATCTTATTCCGTTCTACATTTCGATGCGTAATTGAAAATATACAGAAAACCTTATCACATTCAACACCTTTAAAACATCAAGAGTTATACATGGTTAAATTATGCCTACAGTATTGATAGAGAATAACTGATAATAAGCAAACACAATACAGAAATTTACTAATATATGTAATACAAATAAATTTTCATACCAAATACCCACACAAAAGTAGAATTCCTTCTCCTAGACCAAATACTGTTCTCATTATATGTTTCTGGTCTTGAGGAGGTAATCAATAAGTATAGTAGTGTTGATCTCTTTGCCGATGATATCATCATTTGGTATTCGGATGCTGCCATAAAAAATAGAGACTAATTAAAATTCTGCACTTTCTGCGGTCTGTACCTTTACTGAACAGCAAAAAATAATTTTTAATACCTCAAAACCTTTTACTTTCAAAAGTTACCTATTTAGAAAGTTACTTTATCAATAATGATAGTTCTTCTCTTTTCTGTACGGAATGGATTTTTTGGAAAGCCATATCTTAGTGCATTAATATGACTACCAGACGACTGGAAGTCCCCCCCCCCAAATTTCTTACAATGTAGCGATTTCTATTCACAATTTCAGTAATTTCTTTCGGTGATTTATTCTAATTTTATAAATGGATTTTTACTTTCCTTTTTCAGTCGTAATCTCCAAACATTTACTGGTCATATCAATATTTCGATGAAGCAAGCAGAAAAGGCCAAGCTTTCAACACTGCTACAAATAAATCAGTGATAGTACCACGGAACACCTATGTCTTGGGAGCTCTCCCCTTATCTGGAACTTGATTAGAGCTCAAGATACACTGGAATTTCAATCTTGGGGCAGTTTATAATCGATATGTGAGTGAGTGTTTGTTAACATCGCACTATAAGGCAACACGAGGGCTATTGATGACGGACCTCGTAATTTTGAATCTCGGTCAAGTGACGAGAATGACAGCTAAACTGGCGCCTCCCTCTCCAAGCTACAACACTGTGTCAACGAGAAGACTTTGAGCCTCGACATATTTAATGCGTATCATCATCTCTACACAGAGGGTATTCTGCAGAGCCGGTTTATTTACTGGGTGCTTGGGGTGGGCACCCAGGGACCCGGATAAGTTAGACTTCACCAGATTTTCTAGTTATAAATTTCGCTCCGCCAGTCTCTAGGGGACCTGTAGATCTTCTGTGCCCTGGGCCCGAAATGGGCTTAAATCGCCACTGGTTTTCTGGGTTATTAGAGCTCAAAGCCACGGCACACTGACGACAGAAATTTATTGAGCTTCCTTATGAAATGAAATTCGTTAAATAAGATCTTTTTAATGGTTCTTTTGTTGTTAATATTTCGAGTTACATACATGTGATAGTACGAAAATCCCTTTAGTACCTTTTTTTAATCTGACCAGTTTATATAAATGATATACATCATAATTTATATATTCTTTTGAGAAAGGAAAAAACAACAATTCATTATGTTAAATGCACCATCATCAAATAAATGTCTGGAATTTTATTTTTATAATAAAAAAGAGTTGAATTATAGATTTTTAGAATATACTCAAATTAGATATCAGACACTCTTTCTATGGCCCCGCTCTGCTTCAAATGGTCTTTTGGGAATTTTGTCTTATTTTTATAGCTGCAATGATGTTCTAATAATTTAAAAAGGAAATCACAATTAGGAATTTAAAGAGCTATGATGGATAACAAATAAAGGAAAATATCAGCTAACATGGTTAAAGTACGCTTCATTCTATTATGCTGATCAAGAATGAAATGATTACTATTAGATAAATAAATAAGAGAAATTTATATGTTAGCATGTGAATAAACGTTCTGTTTTCCTCTTTACGAGAGTTCAATAGCAGTTAAGACAACACTAGGGTGTGCTTTCATTTTGTTTTGAATTCATGATGAGAATGATTTCTTCTTGTACCTTTAAATACAGCATTTCCCCCCCTTTATTTATAATCATTTAGTTTTCCCCCCTCTTGACTAGAATTAAAAAAATTGTTCCCATCCTGATTGCTTTTTGTAAATTGTTTATTCATTTCAATGGAAAAATGGAAGCTTGTGAGTGAATTACATATTCTAAGTAATTTTTTTTTTCACCATAAAACATTTTGAAAAATTTTCATCTTATGCAAACTAAAATACATATTTTTTTTTGAAAACATTACATTTATATCAATTTCCTGTATAATATTTCATCGAAGTTTTGAAATAATTTAATGGTTAATTTAATTTCCTTAGTGAAAGATCTTTTTATTTTTGTAAAAATACTCTTAAGTTCTTATTATTTTTTAAAAAATGTTTTACAATTTTTATGTATGAAATCACATAAAAAGTTATTAAATTCTGTAGAGGCATGTGTGCATAGTAAAAACGTTCTGATTAGAAAATTTTTTTGTGTTTTAAATAATTTGTCTATAATTTTAGCAATAAGCCATTAAAAGTGTAGTGATATATCTCTTGTATTTTTTATTATTCATGTATTGTGTAATATTTTTTGCAGGTGGTTATAAAAATAAGTGCTGCTTGTCTTATTGCCCACTTCTTTGGCTACCTTGTTTCAACTATTGTGTTTATTTATTACTTTTGTTACATAAGCTTCAAACTAGTACTTTTTTTATGTGCTGTGATAATTGGCCTATTACTTAGTCTGAAATCAGAACCATATGTAATTGAAACGTACAGACAAGATGTTGAGGAAAGTATTGTTTCTAGAACAAAGGTAATTATATATTAATTTTAAGGGAAGTCATTTTGCAACAAAAATATGAGAGAAAAGATTTTTATATGCATGTTTAATATTTCTATGAAATTAAAAAAAATTTCAAAGTTTAAAGTTTAGTATGTATTTGTTAAAACATGAAGCATGTTTTGTAAAAAAAGAACTATCCTAAATTTGTATTGAATTTACTTGATGCTTTTAGTGTTTGGTACTCGTATATTAATGAAAGTTTTTTAGTATTAAAAATCTTGCTGTTATAGACAATCGTGCTAAATGTAATAGTTTTATATTAATGGTGCATTCAGTGTGAGATACTTAACAATTATAGAAACCATATGAAACCAAACTCATTGAAAACATGCCAATATCTGTTACATCATTCTGTTTGTAGAGAATGCATGTTCTCAGATAATGTCGCCAATGTTTGTGTTGGTGACAACTTGGAAAAGCAGTGTCCACAAACCACGGTCTCTGTAACTTGTTAGTATCCTGTATGTCAATGGCAACAAAGTTTTATGAAATAGCTGAATTATTAGTTTTTAAGTATATTTGAATCAGAAATTTTTTTTTTTTCTCATTTGAAAGACAAATTTTAAAACCATGAATTTATATATCATATGAAACTTAAATTTTTTGGTATTTTACATTCAAAGTCACATACCACTAATTTCCTTAATGTTAAAGTGGTGAAGGTAACTTATTTCTTTTGCAAGATCTTAGATTCAATACTGATACTATTTTTTCCAAACTTTAGCTTTATTCTTCTAAATTTTCTGATAAACTCCTTGCATTTACAAGGAATAAGGGGGAAAAAATATTTCTTAGAAAATAGGGTACGTACATTTTAGCATCATGATATCAAAACTACAATAAGATTCTTATGTGTTTTGTTTGAAAAAACTCAACCAGTCAGATTTTGGTGGAAAATGGTATGATTCATGTGGCACAAGTTTAGTTTTGATGACATTAATGCATAAGAAATGATAATAGACTTTTCACATAGTACAGAGGAAATATGCAAACAAAATAAAATGTCAAGTTATAAACATTTAGCACATAGTACCAGAATTCTTAGTTATAAAAATTAAATTAGTTGGAATTCCTATTGGTATGCATTATATCTTTAAAAATTTATTCACGCTTGAATAGAATAGATTCTGTATTATATAAAACATTATTACATTTTCAGTACTTAAGTATTAGCCTTTCCACAACCAAATCTGCATCACAAGAATTGTGCCATTTCCCACCAAAATCGGAATAATTTTTTTTCTCAAATTAAACATGTAAGAATCTTTTTGTTGTTTTGATATCATACTGCGATTTACTTGTTGCAAATTTTGCTGTGGTGACGCTAATATGCAAGTACCAAAATTTCTTGCAGATCTATCTGTTTGTACATTTTTTTCAGTTTGAATTCTATACGAGTATATCATATGCATCTGTTACTTAGCTAGAAGCATTAGCTTTATAATATCATGAGATTCAGCTATTTCTTGAAAAATTTAATTAATGACTTATTTTCTCTTCATCTTTTTTTTTTGTTTAAAAAGAAAATTATTCAATTCAACTTGTATTTACTGACATGCCATTTATTAATTGATTGAAAGAGTTACATGTGATATTGAGCAACAAAAATTTAATAATCCTATGACTGGCCATCATTTTCTTTGTAAAAAATTAAAATTTATAGACTAATACTAACTTAAAAACATTCTATGATTACATTTTAATAATATATAAGGAGTATTAATTCTGGAATTTGGTATTTTAATGCAAAATTTATTTCAAGTTTTGAAAATTCCATTTGAATTGTTATGACATTTTAATTCATTTTTATAGGAAAAGCTTGCAGATTATAAATTCATTCCCGGAAAAGTGAAAAATACTCCTTTGGTATCTCGAAATGTTGATGATGTTATAGAAGAACTTATATCTTTATTATTGAGAGATTATATTTCATCATGGTATTCACCTCTGGTAAAGCATCCTAGTTTGTTTTGTAAGCAATTGAAGTGAGTATATCATATTTTAAAAATATTTGTTATGTAATTTTTAGCATAGTTATCACGATGAAGTTTTTATTAATTTCTGAATGGTAAAATGAATAAAGATGCTTTATTCTCTTAGCTTGAGTATAATTTAATACATTTTTGTAAAATTTATGTTTGAATTAATAGATATACAAAAATATATTTCTTTTCCTTCCAATGTTCAAAATAAATACTTTCAAACTTAAGCCATATCAAGTATTCTTTACATCTAATTGGTGCATTTGGCTTAAAATAAATATTTTGCCTACCTTGAACTTGATGCTTAAGGATTTTTTTTTTGTCAAGCATTTTGTTTTATACTTTAAAACTTTATCCCCTTTTTACATAATTTATTTTGGCAATAATATTAATTTTTGTTGATACAATTTCCAATATCTGTTTCTATGAAAGGAAAAAATTGATATTAAAATAGAATAATTTGCTTTATATTTATTTCATTTTAAATGACTAAATAATGCAAGACTGAAGAAAAGTTACTATCATTCACATTGCACTAAATAGAAGAATATTCAAAGACTAAGAAGCTGGCATGAAATTAAAAATTTAATTAACATGGCAAATAAAATTTTTTACTTAAGGAGCATGAGACATCACTTGAATTCAATTAAATAAGGGTATATGATGGTGTGAGCAGTTCATACTTGCCAGCTTTTATGCCTTGCACTTAAAAGTTTTGCTTTTGCAGTGTGTCATGCTTTTGCTCTGAAGTTGCTCATTTTTAGGAATGTTCGCAAAATTCTCTTGACTATTATTCTTTCTACAGCTTTTATTTTTCATTTTATATTCACAACAACTGAATAATATGTAGACAAAAATTGCGAATTTTTTTACAATCAAGTTTTTTTAAATAACATCATGAAATTCTTTTTTTCTCCTTCCAACTTATTCATACTTGTGGCTTCATCTTGTGAAACATTTTTAGTTTTCTTTCACTGCAGTAACTTTCTGGAACTCAACTCATTTTGCACATGTTTGTTTTTCTTTTGCTTCATATTGCTGTATGATTTGTTTTTGCTGATTTTTACCACAATGTTTAACAAAAGTAAAATAGAATACTTTCAGATGCATAAAAAAGTTATAATAAAGAATTCGATTGTGTTAACACATTCCAAAAGGGGAAGATATATTTTATGATATATTCCATACTGATATATGCATGTGCCACAGTAGTCAATATATTGCCTGTCATGTGTAAACTCCTAAGATAATTGCAAATTGGAAATCAAGTAACAGTTCCTAAAAATTGGATTGTTTTTTCAAGAACAATGTTCAACCAAATGTAATCAGGACTGAAGTAGTGTTAGCATCTTTTTTTGTAAAACATAATGTTTCATTTGATGGTCGCTGATCATGCGAGTCCTATTGTTTGGGAAATGTTTCCAAAGTCTTACATTATTGATCATTATGGATGTGCAAGGTTTTAAGCATTTGCTGTGATTAGTGAATTGGCTTCTTGTCAGAAAGAGTATATGAATATAAATCCATAAAATCCTTTTGCAGTTGCATCTGCTGCTAAATGTTTTAATTTAAAGTAGTCTTTTTGCAAAATTCCAAATTTGGTTGTGGATTCCATTGGATGAATTTTAAAAAAAATGTGAGATATCTTTTGTAAATTTAGTTTCATTTATGGCTGATAGTTCTGCAACAATGCAAATGGGAGGGGGAAATGGAGTTGTGTTAGCTATTTAAAGGGGGAGGGAGAATAATAATTGATTGCCTGTGTCAATTAAAACATTTTGCATTGGAGAAGTGGTACTGCTTCTTTACCTTTTCAAATTGAAGAGGTACTCATAGATATATTCTACTATGTATTAAGGGTACTTTTCTGTTAGCCAGGTGCAAATGTCGCCAATTGTGAACCAAACATAAGCCATGTCACCAAGCAAAGTGAATGACAAAACAGTCAGCAAATTAAAAGTCAAAAACGTTCAACTATAAACAAATATTAACGAATTGTAAACAAAGCAGTTTTACCCAAAAAGAATGCTTATAATTATTGGTTTTTCCAGAATTTGGTGATGCCTTTGAGAATTTGCTCAAATGGATCGTTTACTCCTCGTCTCCACATAAATTCAATGAGGAATTTTCATCATTTTTTAAAACAGAAATTAAGATGGAAGAAAGAAAGGAAACTGCACTTTGTTTTGAATGAATTTAGAGAATAAAGAACATGGTCCCAAAGGAACATTCCCCTTATGGTTGTAAGAAATTTGGCCGAATTTTACATTATTTGGCGATTTTTCGCCTGTGCCTGGCTAATAGAAAAATACCCTATAAAGCATTCAAAGTTTACATAATAAAGAAGTCTTTGACATTTTAAAGGATTCAAGTACTTGATGATCATCACTTGGTCATAGTCTAAAAAGTCAACTTACAACTTGATGGTTAGTGTAACTTTTTTATAAATATAATCCATAAAATGAGTGATAATTTCTCTCTATTTTTGTATAAAATCATCTTTACTGTGAAGTCATAACTATCTTGTATGTTACACTATACATATGCCTTGTGAAATATGAGTTTTTATAAATCATGGCAATACAAAAAGAAAAGTTTCCTATGGGTACTTTTCTTATCAAAATATCTTAATTGTAAAATTTTCTTCATATTTTAAAAATATTTGTAGACTATGCTTTGTTTTATATTCAAAATGTTGTTTATCCTTTATTTTGAGAATTTGCTTACATTTCGATCCTATGCTTTTTTAACACGCTTTTATAAGCTTCACTTGTATGTAACAGAATCTTTACTCTGAACTCTGTTTTTACCCACTTTAAAAGGTCTGATTAATTCGAAATTTTGCATACTTGTCAAGGACCAAAAGCAATACACTAATTTCATAATTTTGTTCCATTGCCCTGATCAGGATCATCAGGATTAATCATTTCCAGATTTGGCGACTAATTCCATATACCATTTCCAGATTTTGCAACTCAAAGTTTAAGCTACAACCCTAAAAGTGTTCTTTATGTGAAAAAGGACAGATTGCATCAGCAATTTTTTATCATAATATAAACCATTGTCTAGTTTTTCTGAAAATGGAAATAAAAAAAAAGACTTGTGCATGTGAAAAAAATTTGTCCTAACTGCTAAACTCAGACATAAAGTCTGTTTTTCTAAATTCTCTTTTTGGATATGTGGAATGAAATATCATTCATTGCTTCATTTTACTAACTCAACATTACTTCAGGGGTGCTCTGTGCTACATTTTTACACTAACTCAACATTTCGGAATAGAGTTAGTAAGAAATTATAACAATTGATATCAAGCACCCCATGCTTTTATCGCAGTGACATTAATTTTCTTGTTTAGCATTTTATTCTTATATTAAGAATTATTTTTTATTTTTTAGTTCGATTAACCATAAAAGCATGTTTTTTAGTTTTTATAAACTATAATTTATTATGTTTATTCATTTTTAAAAGTTAGTAGGTATGTTAGTATTTTTTGGCATTTATTTGTGCCCAGAAGAACTCCATTTATAGTGTTACAAATTTTGTGTAAATAATTTATATCTGGGTGTGTAATACATTTATATTACTCTGTTATATTTATTTTATGTTAAAATTGTAATATTCGCAAGCAACGTCATCTCTTGCATTATAATGGTGATTCAATGGGAACTTGGCAAAATCCTGGTGATAGAGCCAAGTTGGCAACTTTGGTGAACATTTTGGCAACTTGGTGACCATTTTTGGAGAGTTCGAAAGCCCTATGGATTCTTCTGGAAGTTAGAGGAGAAATCCACTAATATCCTGATCCATGATGCAGGCAGATTTTTTTAGAAGAATCCTTGAGACCTATAAGTAGGGGGACGCTCACCGAAACTGAGTTAATATTGTTTTGACTAGCGATTAGTATTCTTACGTTGACCATGAAGAGTCGACTAGCGATTAGCTTGGCTTTTGAGTATGATGAGTGGCACTTATGAATAATCTTTTACATGCATGTATTTTAGACACTGATATTTCTGTCTGAGCACTGTTGAAGGTGTGAAGACCTTCTGAAATTTATTCTGCTAATTTCGCTGTGTATCCTGTATTTCAAGCATTGGTTTTTTGACAGTAAATTTCCATTGCTCCTGAAGAACTATCTCACTCTTTGTAATCCATTTGCATAAAATCCTTGAACCCCGATCAATGAAACAACAGGTATGACATTCTGTGATTGGATTCTTAAAATTATAGGAAAGGATTTACTGAGAAATATGTGTACCCATCAACTATTACAAAGAAAAAGATTTCTATTTTCTACATCAGTAAAAAATATAGTAGTTCAACCTGTAACTTTCATTTTTATTATTTTATTTATATAAGGCTAAGATAGCAAAGAATCAACATAAGTATCACCAGAAAAAAAAACGCTTTAAATAAATAGGCCCTCTCCCAGAAAAACTTTAAAAAGTGCACAGTAATAATATTCCCAATTAATAGAAAATAACCTATTTTTATAGCAAAAATTAAATGGGATTTTGACAAAAAACTACAACACAATTTAACAAGAAAAAAAAGCACTTTTCTAATGTTTTAATAATAATGTTGATAATGATAATTATAACAATGTCACTTTCAAAATAAGAGTTATTCTCAAAATGTGTATGCACAACATACTAAGTTGTTAACCAATAAAGATCTGATTTACTATTTTAAAATTTTTGTTTAGATTTCTTAATATAAGTATCAGTGTTTCAAAATTTCAAAAAGTTCAACGTTTTTGAAATTATTTAAAAAGTTGATATTTTGAAATTCAAGAATTAATTTTTTATTATTCGTAGGGAATTTAACTTATTAACAACTCTTATAATGAATCTAATTTTTTTAGCATTATAAAGAAAAAAATTTATGGTTTGTTTTTCCTTTATTTTTAGAGAACCTATTCGTCAAATGTTGTTTGCTTTTCGAGATAGATGTCGAAAAATGGACGATGTTGAGCTCTTTACCAATGATTTTGTTGTTATTATAACTGAACACCTTCAACATATTAGATGTGCTATTATAAAGTAATTATGGATAAGTTGTATATTTTTTCATAGCATGGTTTTGAAATGAAAATAAAACATTAATTACTATGTGATATAATAAAATAATGAAATTTGCTTGTTTTAGCCCAGCTGAAAAAATTCAACCTTATAAGGTCTATAAATTCCTTTCTGATAAAGAATCAGAGTTAGATCATTTGAGATATCTTTGTGAGTTTTTGTTATCAACTGTATTGCCTCCAGAATATTTGCGGAATAAGCAATTGCGATGTTTGCTACGGGAAGTTTTCACAGTGCTAGGTAATTAATTACTTTCAAGTTTTTATAAAAACCTTTATAGTTACCATTCCTCTTTTAAAATTTATTATAATCTTTTACTAATTTTTTAAAATTAATATACATTCTAATAAGTGTATAATGATTCATTTTGCATGGGAATAATGAACATTGGAGAAAATGTCAGAGAAACATACAGGTTGTTCATCATATAAATTTTTGCCTGTATTCTCATATTATAATGACACTTTTATATTGATATGTTCTAAATTAAATTCCTAATCTTAAAATGAATTATTATGTTTGCTTACATTAAATTTTGATGTTTTTTATGTTAATACGTGTTTTATTAAAAAATTTCTTAGGTTTGCAATGATTCTCTTAATTCCCTTGATTAGTGTAGATAGAGAGAGAACTTATGTTTAAAATTTAAAAAGTATTTATTGTTGTAAATGATTTTTCATTTAAAAATTTATTCTTGAAATATTTTATTATTTTGAGTATGAAATTATTAAGAAGTACAACTATCAAATATTTTTTTTAATTAAAGATAAACTTGATTTATTGCAATATATAAGTATAGAAATATTTATTTTTTCCCAAGTTTTCCTTTTATTGAAAGAAATAAAATATTTTAATATATTTATAAACAAAAATGTGTAGTTTATGTATGTTTTTTCCATTCAATTTCGAATATAAATAAAATTTTCTTCAGTGTTTTTGTGTGGAGAGAGGGGCTCAAAGATTATTGTTTTTATATTGTAATAGGCTTTAGAAAAATAATGTAGTTTAAATATTTATGCATTTGAACATTGTTTTCTCTAGCTTGAAATAAAATTTTATATTTGCTCTTTGCTCTACCATCATATCTGTGTTACAACTTATACAGAGAACCTGTATTTTGTATGTCAAATTGGGATTGGTTGAGCCATCAGATCTGTGTACTGAGGCTTACTTATGTTTGCATTTGTGGCTACATTCATATTTCAGGAATTTAATGCACCTTGTATTAAAATTATTAAACTTTTATTAAAAATTTTAATTATTTCCATTAATTGATTTTATTTTTAAGTGTTTTAAAGAAATTACTAAATATGATTTTAAATAAAATAATCTTGTTGCATGGAGTAGTTATTTATTATGTTGTTTAATTCATTATTAAAATAGGTTTTTAAATTTTTTTGTATTCATATATTTTTCTAACTTTGCTTGATTATTTGCAGTTTTTTATCCTGTTATTGATAAATTATGTGATCCTGATTTCATCAATATGAAGTTGGTTTCTTATTTGAAACAATTGCAACTACAAGCAGAAAAGCATCGTCGTACATATGAATATGCTGCAACTTATGAGGATTTTATTAAAATGATTCAAGAATGTAATGATGTAGAAGATTTACAGCGGATGAGGTAATGGGAAAGGATTGAAAAACATTAAAGTATAATTAATCTTTTTCTTGATATAATAATATAAAAAAATTTTAAAAAAGTAAAATTTTCAAAAAAATTATGTTTTAGTTTGCATTTTGTAAAATAATTTAATTAAAATGTAAACTATTAAAAATTACGTAAATGTAAAAAAAATGTTGAGTAAAATTTTTTTTTTCAGAATGATGAATGTTCAGATCAATTTTTTTACATAATATCAAGATAATGTAAAAATTTATTCTGGAATTTTAATCACATAGTTTGAACTTTTATTGATGCAAAAATAACTTTTTGAAGCAATTGAATCTCTCCTCTTAAGTTGAATAATAAGGACTTCTAGTTCTCCTCCTCAGTTATGCAAAAAATTGCAAAAACTTTCAGTTTACTTACTGTGTGCTTAGCATCAGTATGCAGGACAATCCAAATAACATACCAGTTTTTAAAAAAAAAGTAGATATTTACTTTATTTCTTGTGCTACAGTTCATTCTAGGTACACAAAATTTTTTTTTGAAGTTTACTCCTTAAGAATCGATTTTCATATAAAGTCCACTGTATGGAAATATTATGAGGAGTGAAATTTAAAAAAAGGGTTAGCAAAAAGCGTTATGTGCGCTTCTGCGCATGTGCTAAATCTCTGTCCGAAGAAAGAAGGAAGAGTTTCTACTTTTTCTTCATTTTTAAAAATGTGATTGTTCTTTTCCTACCTAAATCAGATAAAAAATAATTACAGAATCAGAAAGATAATTTATTTCGCCATGATACAGTATAATTTTTTTTTTTTACAAAATAATTAAATTTTGCATTTTTTACGATTTTTTGTAAAATGAGCTAATATTGATGCATTTTTATGAAAAGAGTTTTTCAGTTGTTCTGTACGAATTTCTTACCATCAGAATGTATCGAAATTATGTACTAAAAAAGTTCATACTTTGTTCTTTTCGAATCAGTGATTTAAAGTATAAAATACTGAAAACTTTTTTTTTAATGTTTCAAAAACTACTCAAAATTCTAACTAAACATTGAACAACTTCATAATTTATAAACATGGTCACATGAAACTTTTTTTCCAAGTGTCAAATGTTGCTATCCATGTTTTGTTCAAAGATTGAAAAAAGTGCTTAAAAATTACAGATTTAAAGTATAAATGTATTTTTTTTAAGCTTATGTGTTGATTTAAACAAAACAGAAACATGCGGTTGTGGTAATTACTCTCTCTAACTTTTCATAACTTTCTGTTATGCTGAAGAATAATTAGTGATTGACAAGATACAGCAAGCAAGAACCTGTTTGCCGAGCAAATTCAATTTCTCCTTTTCCTTAAAAAAAAACCTTATAATTTTATATTTATATCATCTATGCAATTTAAAACGTGAGCAATTTTTTTTGTTTTCATTTTCATTCATTTATTAGTTTCTGTGTTTTCTAAATTTTGAAATTGCATAAGTATTTTTAAATCAGCTTATTTTTTTAAAGCTTTTAGAGTTTCATTACTTAAGTGTGGATTTTCTGGTGAAAAGGGTATAATTTAATGAAGAAGAAATCTCTACATAAGTAAAATGATAAAATTTTGTTAAAAACCATTCTTTTCTAAGTATAATATTGTGCATCTTCATAATACATTTAGCACTGAAGGAAGAAAATTAAAACATCAGGTACCATTTTTGAAAGTTTCAAATGTAACTGATGAATTATGATACAATACCATCTAAAAAATTAATATGAGGATTTATTTGATGCATTGTATTTTTATGTTATCCCTTAGGTATTACATTGCTACTGAAATAATGCAATCGACTACCATGAGTAATTTGAAACGTTTAAAAGGAATTGATGCTAGTAAGTACAAATAGATGTTTTTATATATGAACAAAGAAATTAAAAATATATTTGTCATTTTGGAATAATAATCCATTTTTGAAACTAAATTGTATTGTGAATATATCATTCTGAAAATAATAGTTTGTAACTATGTTTATTTTGATATTGTATATGCATATAGTGTAAAATTTCATTGTAGTCATTTCCAATAAATTTTTTAGTTTCTTTAAACTTTTCACTTCTCCTGTGAAGAAAATTTATACCTTTCTTATTAAGGGGGGGGGGCAACACTTCATCTGTAATATTTACTCTTTAATCACTTCTCATATATGTATAATTCAAGCATCTTAAGTAGTTCAAAATTTCCCCTCTTAGTCCCAACAAAGGAAGATAATGTAAATTTTTCAAGTTCAATTTAAGAAACCAGATTTTTTTCTGTTACAAATTTTTAATCTTTAAAAAAAAAAAAAATGTGTGCGTTTTTAAAAAAAATTTAAATCCAATTGATTTTGCTTAAGGAATTCCCGAGACTAGATTTTGGACATTTTATCTGTGTTTGAAAAATATTCTTTCAGTTTTTGTATTTTTCTTGAAATAAAAATTAATAGCAAATTTACAAGCTGTGATTTTTTTTATGCGTTTGTTTAACTTTTGTAAAGAATTAAAAATGAGATTGCATATATTTTTTTAATGTTAATTTTGCAAAGTTTTTAAATGTTTAATTCAGTACACATATTTGATGCTGTCTATTTCATTTATGTTTATTTATTAATACTGTTGCAATTATTTTTTATATCGAACTTAATAATATGAGTTTTTTGATAATATAATTGATTGTGTTATCCAAGGTCCTAAACTATTTTCAATATTTTTACAAGTGTAAGAAGTAAATCTTTGATTTTTGAAATGCCTAGCACAATTTCCACATTAATATATGAACTGAACTCAGTGGCATAACAGCCCATGAGGGCAAGGCCTATTGTGCTCATCTCAGTTTATGTCATTACTTAAAAGGCTATATGTACAGATTCCTGATTTTTTTATAATTTTATGTGTCAAATTCTGGGTATATATTTGCTACAATTTTCACAAGCATTCAAGATTTTTTTTCCTTTGTATACTTTTATTTGGCATTGTTTACATTTAGAGGATGAGATAGCGTAAGCTTAAATTTTTTTTTGGTTAGATACAGAAAGTTTGAAGGGTGTTGATAAAGTATATATCATTTGGAGTTCTTCAGCCTTAACCAAAATGAAATCCTGATGTCTGCTATTTTTAATCAAGTTGTCTCCTTGTAAATAATACTATTACAAGCATATTTATAAACACTCTTGAACTGTCCAATGTCTAGCTGAGGATTTGGCCAAGTATTTTTTGGTTATCTAGTCCAAAAACATCCATTCGTATATTTAGTCAAATTGTAAAAATGTAATACTATGGGTACCTTTTTTTTCATTAGATGTGATTTCTGGTTTTGGGTATATGATACTCAGGAACAGGATGTTTTTCTTTTTAAGATCCTTGCCATACTTAGCAGTCTTACTATAGTAGAACTAATTTCTCAATCTTTATTTTTTTTATTGAAGGAATTGGGTATTTTTCTCTTTGAAAGATTTATTGCTCCAATACAACTTATTCATGTACTGTTCATATGTTTTACTAATTTCAGAGAAATAAAGAATTAGTTATTCCTGCGAATTAGGTTTCTTCCTGTGTTATACTAAGGTTCAGTTCAGCGAAAAGCTGCATGTTTACCTACGGTTTTTCCACTTGGCCTTGTTCCATTTTTCCTAGATAAGAATATCGATTCTGTAAATATTTTGGCTGCACATCAGTTACAAACCAAAATTTAATACCAAATTTATCGGGCTTTTTAGGCATATACTGAATAAATCAACATTGACTTTTCATAGGGAAATAATTGTTTATCCACTGTTATTTTCTCACCTACTTTTTAATTCACCGAAACAGTTTTCCATAAATATATTCCAAACATAAAAAACAAGGAGAAAAGGATCAGTTTACAGTCCTTGGGATTTAGCAAACTTCATGTTGAAGCACAAATACTTCACAATTTCCAGGAATCTCCCTAGCCATTATCTTGGTGAAAAATATTGATCCCTGGATTTCCATCATAAATTCAAAACAGCAAGACCTTTTTCAGCTTAAATTGCACACGCATACAAAAGCATCTAACTTAATGAGTGATAAATATCAATTTGGGTTTGAGAATTTATGATTTGGCTCTTCAGTTTTGCATTGAATGTGGTGTAATAGTATTTGTTGATGAAAAATCTTCATGGATTGCTTGAGATTCCATATTTTTCTCTTTGCTTATGAAATTGACTCAGCTATTTCTCATGAGATATTCTGTTAGAGACGTCTTCATGTTGCAGTTGTTAAAATGCTACCCATTTTCCAAACTGAACTGTCATTTGCTGTTTCTTGATTTCTGATTGTTCTCGCTTTGGATCCATTTATTGTCATTGATTTTACTTCTAGAAACTGTACCAGCAGCAGGAAAATAAATGATTTCTTGATTTAAATTTTTACTTTCATTACCTGTTTCATAGATTGGTTCTCCATCAGATAGATTTGATTTACCTTTTGCACTAGAATTATTTAAGTTTTTGTCAAATAAATTCGATATAGTTTTGATTTTAAAATGTTTAGTCAGGCTCAATTTCTGAACCAGAATTATCATCAGAAAGACTCAAAATTTTTCATCCTCTTTTCTTTTGTGAGATTTTATGTGACATGATTCTCAGATCTCAATTATCAATTAGCACCCAGGAATTCAGTACACTGAAACTTTCCAAAAGTAAATGAAGCTAAATATATTTGTCTTTGAAGGATAACTTTTCTAACACAAAGAAAAGTATTCAAATGCAGTCAGAAGTCTTTTTAAAATTACAAGCAAATGTTTTTACTCCCCCTTCCCTTGTTCCCAGCTCACACTTCTTTGTCCTTTTCAAAGGTATGCTTACTCTATCAGCATATTGTAAATAACTATGAAAATCTTGAAGGTAAAGTACAAATATAGTTTACTTGATACAGTCAAAATGACCACTAGCCGTAAATGTAGGTAAATACTGTAATATTGGCAAGAATAATTATTTAAAAACGAATTATATTTTTGTAAAATATGTAACTTTTTAAGAAAAGTAAAAATATTTATAAAGTGTAAATAAATAAAAAAGTTATGTGTAGTTAAAGTGGATGTCCGATCAAAATGACTGCTGCCATAATTCTCACTGTTGTGTTCAATTTTAATCTTTATCTGCATATTCAGTTATTTAAATTATTTGTTTTAAATCTAGAATTTAAATCAATCTTTCCTTAATTTTATAAATTAAGATGAAAAATACCTTTCATCAATCTTTTCTTAATTTTATATGAATTAAGATGAAAAATATCCCCCCCCCCTTTGGACCTTATTTCATAAATATTTTTTAAAATTAAATTTTCTTTTTATTTCAGACAAAGAGTTTGTACCCCAAAAAACTAATAAAGGAGACTTATTGCAAGCCAGAAATTTGAATCGATATTTAAATCAGGTTATTAGTAAAAAAAATTTTCTTGCATTTTATTATGATTTTGTAAAATATTTTTTTATTCCTTTGATGTTTGTTTATATAAAATTTATGTGTTGGTAAATAAAATTATCCAACATTTATACCAATCATTCTTTTTAAGAATTTTTTTTTTATCTGACATACAAGTTAGTCTTAAATGACTTTTTGCAAATAAATCAAGGTTTAATTGTGTAAAAATGGTAAGAAACTGATTACTCGAAATATAGTTCTTTTCTAGCCACTACTTTTACCCAAAATTCAACCCCTTTTTTTGCTAGAATTTAAGTGTTGCTCAAACAATCACTAATCCAATTAAATGGTGGTCTGAAGGAACAATGCCTGGAGACTGGTGAGTTGGATAGGATATCCCCTTTGAGTGTTTTTGATTGGCATTGTAACATGTGGTCAAGTATTATCATGCTGTAAAATCACTTTGTCTTTTCTCTGCTCATATTTTGGATGGTTTTTCTTTTAATGCTTTGTTCAAATGCTTCAATTGTAGTTGGTAATTGTCGTTCTTTCAGGTTTCATTCAGTTTTGCAGCTCATAATGTACTACATCCAGCCAATTCCATCAAGTACAAAGAAGGAATTTTGTTCCATCAATATTTGGTTTAGGTATTGATGTTAATGCATGACTGGACTTACCCTACAATTTCTTAAATTTTGAATTGTGGGGAATTCACTTTTCATCACCAGGTATAAATTAATGCAGAAAATATTTTCCATTTTTGCCTTAAGGAAGCAGCTGCTTGCTAATAAAATAGCTCCTTTCCATGTCTCCTGGCTTTAATTTGTATGGCATTTAATTACCTTATTTTCAGACCATTCCCATGGCTTTGCTTTTTGGGTCACTCCCAAAAGTTCTATAAACTCTTGTTGTGTTTGCCACTATTCTTAATTCAATAATTCTACATCTTCAAATATTCTCCATCTTAAAATAACCACTTGTGAACCATTTAATCCAGTACTTGTGAGTTGAAGTTGATGGAACATGGTCTACATAAGCTCCACAGAGCAATTCAATGACCTTCAGCTGCCTTTTTCTTCATTTGGGAACAAAGTAAAGCTTCCTGCAAATTGCATTTCATTGGCACAAAAATTTACATATTTGGAGTTAAAAAAAATTATGTTTACATTTTGACAAAATAAGATTTTCTGAAAACTGAAGCCTATTGATGTTACTTTAACATGAAGGTTGTTATGGTGTAAAGTGATTTAATATTATTAATGATATCTCTAGTAAATCCCTTAAAACTTATTTGTACTCCCTGTATATTACTTTAATATAAATTTAGCCGTTTTGGTGCAAAATGTGTATGTAAAATAATTTATAATGTTAACATGAAGAAAGGCTAAAAAATTGTGAAATCTGTTTTTCAACATTTTAATTAAATAAACTGGGATAGTCTAGGACTATTTGATTCATAGGTTGTATGAGTCTGATACTATTGGAAGGAACAAACACAATGGTGAAATCTGGATATGAAATTCTGCAGAGATTCTGGGATCCCTGGAGCATCATTTAAAATTAATGCTTTAAATTGTAAGTTATTTTTTTATAATATTGCTGAACTTTTAGCATGAAATGAAAAAAGAATCATGCATTTTTATGTCATTTCAAAAGGACTTGAAGCAATTCTTATTCTCTCTGATTCTTTGGAATTTTCTGCTCCCTACACTAATAATGGCTTCATTTTTGTATCATTAGTCAAATTCTGAAATATTTGAAGGGCAGAACCTTTGTAGATAAAAAAATAAATTAGCAAAATACACAACATGTTAACTTATGTGCTGATGAAAGACTGGAAATGTTTTGATCATGTGATCAGAACAACATAATAGTGATTCCAATTCTGAGAAGTCAGTTATATTGTTGGAAATATTGTGTGTGTGTGTGTGTCCAAAAATGTTAAACAAGCTATCATACTTTGGAGCATTTGGCAGAGAAAAAAAAGTTCATTTTTGCCAAAAATATTTAAAAAGTAGAATTTTTAAATATTTGCAAAATAATGAATTCTTTGAAAAAGAAGGGTTGTTTGTGTATATATGTGTGTGTTGTGTTTTCTATATATTTGAATTTTATTCGTAGAAAATAGTAGTCTATCGATACAATGATTTCACTGGATTTCAATGATTGACACTGGAATTCCTCTTTTATAATGGCATGCAGCTAGTTCATCACTTTTTGCACTCAAGACTGAAGACTGTTCTTTCTCCTGTTCTTTTTTCTTCTGGTTTTTGGGAATTACCAAGTTCACAAAATTTAATGTAGTAGTGCCTCAATGGCTTTATATGTTTATGCACAATGAATTATGGTTGGATATCTTTTGAATGAATTGGGTATTGCATATATACACTAGGTGGCCAAATTATTAAAAGGTGTCAATACAATATTGGACACCTTTTGCCCTTAATACTACATGGATTCTTCTTGGCGTGAACTATGAGCTAATGGTAAGTGGTAGAGGAATTTGAGGCCATATCTGATTAATTGCACTTTGCATTGCCTTCAGATTAGATGGTACTGGATCTAGATGCCCCATTTGATCTCAAACTGCAGATTCTCAAATGGATTGGCATCTGGTAATTGTGCAGATCAACTAAGAAAGGTAAGGTTTTGTACCACCTGGGGGCAATGCCAGCTGTATAACAGGGAGTATTGCCCTACTGAAAGTATCCATCTCTGGCTGAGTATTTTATTAATATAAAGAGATATCCTTGATTTGCATTAACACTTAAATATCCTTGGGGATTCAGAGTTTCTTCCACATGAATCAAAGGACTCATACACTGCCAAGAAAACATCCTCAAATCATAATATTGCCTCCTTTAGCCTGAAAAGTTGGGGCAATGCAGATGGGCTTCATATTTCCATTCTATTTTCTCCATATTCGCACCCTGCCATCTGCATGGCATCATTGAAAACATGATTCATCGCACCACATGACCCTTTTCCAGTCATCTGCAATCCAATCCTTGTACTTCTTTGCGAACTGGAGATGTCCGTTCTTGTTCAAGGCCAACAGGAAAGGCTTTAACCTATACAGTGTAATGTGCAGGGAAAAGCTCATTCAGAGACATTCACAGTTGCTCCTTAATTAAGATTCCCAGTAATTTGAGGTATGGTTTTTCTTCTATTAAACGGGACAACTTTCTTGATTCTCCTTTCTGAGTGGACTTTCAGTAGCCTGTGATGATCACAAGCCTGACATTGAAACCTGATTTTCTGCTTGGAAATTCTCTCTTTGTAAACATTAATAACTGCTGCTCTTGAATACTTCACAAATGGCCCCATTTTGCTGATACTTGTTCCAATGTTTCGAGTGTGTACAATCATCCCACATTCAAACACAGCTAAATAATGTCCCCCCTCCCCCTATTTCTTCACAAGCAACACAGTGCATTTGATGATTCACTATTCCTGCATTATCTATTAATAGCTGTCTCGCATTCTAGTGTCAACTGTATAAAGTGATTACTGATATCTGTATAAGTGTCAAGTGGTCATAATAATTTGACCACTCAGTGTATGTGTGTGTACATAGAAATAAACATATATGTGTGTAATGAAAATATAATTTTAATTGTTTTATCCTTTAGTTACACTTTGCAAGAGCACAGTGTGAGAAGAGGTTGAAAGCAATTGGAGGTCCAGATTATATTTCCTCATCTAAGGTTGCAAGTGAAAACTTAAACAAGAACATTTATATGCCAGGACAAAAGGTTTTGTCAATGTTAGTCATAATGCAGTCAAGCTTTTGTAGAAGATATTTCTCAAAGTTCCTTCAAAAAGATGAAGTTCATTCACTATTAGGGTAATATTTTTGTTCTAATGACATTTAATTTTCTGTATACATTAATAGTTTATGTTCTGAATTTTTTAAAATTTTGCTTATCAATAAAATATTGTTAATTTATAAGTTATTTGTTGCTTTCAGTAAAATGTATAAAAAAATATTACCACTGTTTACATTGGATATTATTCTTGATGTTAGATGTATGAGTTTTTAACGTGTGTTTGCTGTTTAAAAAATTCGGAACCCTTTTTTTTCTTTCTTTTTTTTAAATAGCCTTTCTTTTTAAAGGGTATGGGAATTCTTTGAAGAATGTACATTATGTTTAATTTTTTTTTATCTATTGACTGCAATAAAAAGCTGTACATTTTATAGTTTTATTAATAAATGGTTCTTTTAATTTTTAGTTTCTGGGAAGGTGTTGAAGACATGAAATCTTCTGACAAAGTAATTTTTACTGTGTTTGATTTATATGAAGTAACATTACTTCACACAAAATTGTTTAAAGAATTATTTAAGTATTTTTAAAATGATTTCAATTGTTATGATATACATAATTTAGGAGGGATCATCAGAAAGTCTTTGTCCTTTTATTACCTTAGATAAGGTACATACAGGTAATTACAAATTCATGTACTATTCTATTTACCTTACACATTTCCACATGTTCTCCACACCAGCTTTGACATTTTCCCATCACCTTTGTGGTAGAATTCATCCTTCTGACTGTGTAACTGCTGTCAAACAGCTAACTTGACTTCATCTTTGCACTTGAACCACTGTCCTTTCAGGAATTTCTTCAGCAGACCCAAAATGTGGAAATTACTAGAAGTAAAGTCCAACTGTAACACCCAAACTGGGTGGTCACGACTCTTCCAGTAAGTGACTACAGCTTGTCAGAGTTTTTTATTGCCACATGTGGTCTCATATTGCTATGGAGGATAATCACATTCATTATATGAAGAATCCCTCAATGCTTTCACCTGATAACAACCTGCTGATGTGTTGTGTTGAACAATAACTGTTCGCATTAATGGTTGTACCTTTAGGCATGAAATACAGCAGGAGCAGTCCACAGTGATTCCTGAAATTCGTTATCATAGCTTCCCCCAACAGATTGTACTAAACAGAATTTGTTTGTCTCGTATGTTTCCATACCATGCTCTCCTACTTTGATTCTAGGATGATGGCTGTGGTAGCTTAGCCGTCATGGTCATGAATTCAGGGCTGGTAGTTAATACAGCAGTCTATATTTAAAGAGGAAGGAAGAACTTTTTTTGGAATAACATAACAATCACAAATTAAAAGTATGTCCATGGTCACAGAAAGGTTATAATGTTGTTTCCATCTAATAGCAGGTTAGAGACCTGGAGCCACTGAAGACTTACTGTGTAGAAAGACTAATACATGTTAAATCTGTTAAGTCCTCACATTGGCATGGTGTGAAAGTCAAGAGGGACTCTGGTTCAGAATTGGGAAGTTCATTGCCAATAACTATCGGGCTGCTTTAGAGTGTGACATTAATAAATACTCTTCTTGATTCTGGTATGAAATGGAGTATCTACATTTCATCACCAATAAAAATGTGGCCCAGGAAACTTTCATCCTCCTTTGACATATTATTACAAATGATCCAGTAAAGTAATCATTTGCTTGCCTTTCATCATGTTATGCATTCTAAGCATCTAATGACTTAAAACTATCTGATACCCTAAAGACTCTAAATGGCATCGTGAACACTTCCATATGAAATGGGCAGCTACCAGGAAAAGTTCTTGAGTTACATATTCCTGTCTGCTTTCACTATTTCATTAACATGGGAAATTGTCAGTAATAATGCGGTCTCCTCAAATGTTCATTGTCACATTAGTCTTTACAGCCTTTTACAAACTCACACCTACATTACCTCACACTTCACAAAATGAGACATCCCCCCCCTTATACATGTGTTGTATTTACTTGTGGATTTTGAAGGACATTCATCCCATGCTCCTTAGCAAACAAATAACACTTTATTGCTCATATGTCATTAACATGTGAAGCACAACTACCACCTTGAACAACTGACAACAGCACTCTACCATTGAGCTACTGATAGATAAGACCAAGCCGGTCAAAGAAAGGTCCCCTGCTGGGAATAAATATGTTGATTTCGCATTTGCAGTCATTATTTTGCTGGAAAAAAAATATGGGCAAATACTTTCTATTTCACCCTTGTAAAAAGACCTATGAGTTAGGGACTATTTTCATAATAATTTAATGAATATTGTACCTTTATTCCTTTTTTAACACAGGATTGCTTATAATTCCCTCCAAGGTTTTTAGCTGCAGTAAAAAAACCAAGACAAATACAGCAAAAAAAAAAAAGAATACAGAAAAAAAAATTCCAAGTTTTATTTTATAAGTTTTAAAGGTGTTCCATATAGGAACCCTTGGTCACACAATGTACATTTATGCAATGGTCCAGTTCCTGCTACACTCTACTCAACGTGGTACTGTCAATGTTATTGACAGCTAGTGTTATCCAAAAGCTTTGTCTTTTACATAAAACCTAAGTTTTGTATCCCTTTTTCCACGTGATGTAGCAGAACAGCATGAAAGCATTTAATTTGTTCTTTTTTGCTGTATTTGTCCTAGTTTTTTTACTACAGTGCTCCGAAACTTTGGAGGGAATTATGAATAACCATGTATTTATCAATTTTTCAAAATTAAGTTATTTTTTAAATTTTAGAATGTCTAGATTGCTTCTCATAAAATTAAGAATAATTTTAATATTTTTAAATTATTTCCTTTTCAGGAACAATGGCATAAATTAGGAAATGACATTGTTCAGATGTACATTCATAATCCTTCTAGTAGTGTCCGATTAAATAAAAATACACTGAAAGGTATTGAAGAATTTATAATGGCTAATAAAGTAAGAAATATTCAACATTTTTATTTTCTAAAGTTATTTGCTGTTAAACGCAATGATTAATTTAAAATTGTTTTTTCAAATAAGGGAATATGCATTTTATATTTCTTGAAATACATTAAGAAAACTTTCTTCAAAATGCATTTTTTAATATATATATATATGTTCATGTTTATATTTAGGGTCCAGAAGCATTTTTTCAAGCCCAGGAAGAAGTATATAAAACATTAGAATCAAATTATTATGCTTCCTTTATTGTCAGCGATGTTTACCATAAGATGTTATCTGATGTTGATAAGCAAGGCATTGATTTTATGCAAGAATCTCCTTGTAAGGTTTTATATTTGCATTTATACGTACACATATATATGAGTAAAAATATTTGAAAAATTACTGTAATTAAATTTATTAATATTTATTTATCAATAATAAATTTGTAACTTATAAACTGGTACATAAACTAATAAAAAAAATAGTGACATTTTTCTACATATAGTAATAAAATTTTGTTAAAATATTTAAAAATTTACAAAAATGAGCTTTTAAAATGTATTGCTAAAATTTAAAAATGTATAGCTTTTTTATAAAACTGTGCTTTTAGTACTTTGCATTTTTTTTTGAAACTTTGCTGAAAGTTTCATGATGAGAGTATATGATATGCATTTATTAAGAAATGTTTACATGTATATATATATATATATATATATCTTTTTGAAGAGTTTTTTTAATTTTTTATTTAAAATTCTTTTATATTAAAAAAATCAATTGTATTTAATCTTATACATTATTTATAAAGTTAATTATTTGCAAATGGATGGTAAATTGATAAACTTTAGCTGTATTGCCTAAAATTACCTATTTTTCTTATATTTAGAAAGTAGAATGTTATTTTTTTTTACTTTCATTTCTTTTTTTGTTTGTTTGTTTCTAATGATCTTCAGTATTCATATTTATTTTGCTTGCAATAAAACTAGTAATTTACAAAGCATGTATATTTTCTAACATGCCACACATAAAATTGAAAAATTTCTAAAATTTAAAAAACAATAAACTCTATTTGGGTAGCATAAATAAAGGAGTAATGAACTCGTAACTAGAAAATAGAGGGTTCGGGTCTTGTTTTATATCAAAAAAATCTTCATCAGGTCATGGCTCATTGTCATCATATTGAAAGAATGAGGTGTTAAGTCAGTTGTGTGTTCCTCACTTAACCATGGTTCAAAATTATAAGATCTGTTGTCAGTATCCTTTATATAAGTTCTAATATTACAGAAATAAATTATGAATCAACCAACTTGGTTCTATTTTAATTTTCTGTGTACTGTGAGGTGGTACATATTCAAAATAGGTTTATGCAAATAAAAAGGTATTACGATAAATATTTTAATTATATTACCTTATACATAATAGTATATATCCAGTGTGTTTTTTTTAGTTTCATATCATGCTAATCATATGGCATGCTAATCATATTCTTCTGCATAAATCCCTTTCTATCTTAATTTTTCACTTACAATGAAATATGAAATGTCCAATAACATTTTTTATTATTCTAGAAGAAAAAATATTTTTTTAAAGTAAACAACAGTATTTTTTTAAAAATTGTATGTAAAATATCTGGTTGTTTTTGAGAAGGGGAAAAAAAAGAATGACAATCTTTTTTTTTAGCTGAACCTGAAGATCTTGAATCTTCTATTGAAGACATCAAAGAACCAAAAATGCCGGAACCTTCTGAGGTATCTGTTTTTGATCATTCTAGTTATGCCAGATCTCAACTGAAGGTTTTGACTGAAAGACTGAGTAATAAGAAACAAGCATTGGACGCTTTAAAGAACAATCCCAAATGTGAGAAAAAGGTATGCTTTTTTTTAAAAGCTTCAGAAGTTGATGTATAAATCTGTTTCTTCTTGATTAAGGGTGTAATTTTACACTAAGTTACTTTTCCAAAAAAGGTCATTTTAATTTATCAATTGGCTAATATATTTGTTGCTTAGAATCAAAATTAAAAAAATAAAAATAAAACAATGTATATTTTTTAAAAAACTGACTTCCACTTGTTTTAATTTTGAGACTGTTGAGTCCAAAGCAGAAAGTAGGATTGGGAAAGGGAGAAACTCTTATAAACTAATAATTTTGATTTAGGTTGGTAAAAGTTATGAGTAATAACTTTTAATATAACTGATCAAATTAGGACCATCTCATAAAGACAAATCATATTAAAAGTTACTTTTGAACAAATGCATACTTTTGAAAATGAAAGTATTTCTTCTATTGTTAGGTGTATTTAGAAAGCCACTAATGGATGATCAAAAAGCTTTAATGGCACAGATTCCTTCTTCCTGTTTTAGAAAAACAGTTATTACCTGCTCATTCTGAAATATATGTTTTTTGTTAAAGAAGTCATTTAATAGAATAAATCATTAAGTCTGTTGTATCTCAAAGTCCTTACACTGGCATGATGGGGGAGTTAAGAGAATGGGATCCCAGCTCAGAGGTGTCATCTTTGTCACTTGATCACTGTCCAAAGTTATGAAGTCTGTAAACAATAGCCTTTTAGTTGTTTTAAAATGTGACATTAATAAAAACTCACTCACTTAGAATAAATAATGATTTTAAAATTATTTTATTTGAAAATTTTTTATCACAGATTCTTCAACATGCTAAAATTTAATTATTATTCCAATATAAAGAAATTTTGGAAGAGCTACAATTTTTGTAGGTACTTTAAATTTGTATCTTTATAACGCATTTTTGTTTAATTTTTTTTTTAGTGTAGCTTTCCAGAGTTACATGCATTTTCATGTTTGAGAAAGAATGCATGACAGTTTTGATAAGATTGTAAACTTGTATTCTCTGCTCTAATTGATATTTTTGATTTCCTAAGTAGTCTATTGTGTATATATATTAAACATGTAAAATCATTATATTAATAATAATCTTCATATTTTTAAAACTTTTGAAGGAGTTTTTAAAATTAGGTTTAGAAAAACTTTTTACCTTCTAATTATGTTTTTTTTGTTGTAAGCATTTGATTTTTTTTTATAAGTTTTCATTCATTATGTGATATTGAGTTTCAGTTGATATTTTATGTATGTAGGTTGTTACAATGTTGGAGACTGAAATTGAAAATTTAATTCAAGAACAAAATAAACTGGAAAACCACATAGAGAAAACAGAACTGTGGATAGAATACTTGGGAATCTGGCAAGCTTCAATTATGGAAGCTATGGTAAATTTTGTTCAGATGATTAAAATATTGTAGCTTGTAGTCTTTCTTTGTTTATACTTTTTTTTTGTAAAATTTTATTATTTCGGTGAAAAAACTAGATTTCTAAAAATGAAGTTACAATCAATTTTTTCATGTTTATTATTAAAAGAATAAAAATAATGGTAAAAAAATAAAATTTATATGAATGAGAAAAACTTCATTAAAATCACATGAAACAACTATATCCAATGGATTTTTTTTTGAAAAAATAAAGCAGACATACATAGCAGTTGGAATGAGCAACAAATATCTCAAATTATTTTTGTGAATTTTTTTTATGGTTGTTGATCTTCAATTTTTTAGCCATGATATTGTCATGATTTTTTTTAAAGATATTGCTACCCATGTCTAGGAATTAAAAAGATTTTTCCAGCCATTCATTAAAATGGAAAGAGTATTATTACAAACTGAGGCTTCTCAATGTTTTAATGTCTTTTAATGTGTTAAAAAGATTCTAGAATCAATTTAAATCTGAAAATTCAGTATCAAGAAGATTTGTTCAAAATCTCCCTTGAGTTAGAACTCTACTTTCTAGCTCTTTTGTCCCAAAAAAGAGGGAGCATTACTATGATGTGAAAGCCTTTTACTATGTGTTGATATATCTTAATTATCATACTATGCTGCATGTGCTGTATGGAAGAATTCTGACTGCTGTGAAATATCGAACCAGATCTTTACTCTGTATATCTCACCATATTCTAATGTTCTTGATGATGAATTCATCCTAACAAATAATGATACTTGACCTCACAGAGCTATGGTTGTTATCTTAGCATCTTCATTTGACAGAGCATCTTTGGGATTAACTTAGCAGACAGGAGGCTGTCTTCCTCTGACAAATGGGTTGTCATGTATGGGCACTTTTTCCTTCATCAGTGTCCAACATCTTAATTGACATTAAGGAAAGTCAATGCTGCCAATGCATATGTGATAATTGGAGCCCTCGCAATCTTTATTAGAATCCATGTATTTAATTTTTTCCACTCTGACTTATTTTTCTCTATCATATAGTAAACTTTGTCAAAAATGTTATACTGTATTTATAAATCATATTTGTAGTATTAAAATTCTGTGAAATGCAATAAATAACTATTTTAAGTGCAATTCTTCCAAACTTCATGTTTTCACATTCATTGTTTTCAAATTGGTCACAAAAGACTGGTTGTACTGGTTGGAGACAAGTGTATTATTATTTGATTTAATTAATGTGTCTTTTGATTGAATCCATAAATTTAATATCAACATTAAAAGTTGTAGTGTACTTTCATAATTTTAGATCATCCTTAATCATAATATCAGATGATCCTTATTCACAGTATCGATTCTTGATCCTTGCATCTTATTGGCTGTTAGAATCTCTTATTGAATCTCATTGGTCGGAAGAAATGTCTTCTGGCATTTCTTCTATCTTCCCCGAATTCCACTCTAATGAAGGGAATATATATATACGAACTTATTTATTTGTTGTGTTGGAAATAAAGTTTATCTTTGATAATCCTGCCATTTTACTCTTTTCCTTTTCATTCAGTTCTCCAGCTTGCCTTTTGTGTAGTGCTCCAGGCATGTGCGGAGACCATTTGATCTCCTGTTCCAGACTAAGATATAGCAGCGGCTATTACTGTAAAAAGTAATTGTAGATTGTATTGCCTCTGAATTGTATCGGGCTTCTCATAAGTCATGCCTAAGTCTGGCATAGGATTAAAAAATTCTTAGTAAAATATTAAATAAATTTTATGCATCACTTTTGAGTTTATGCTGCTAGTTGTGAATTATAAAAATGGTAGACAATATCAGATTTAAATTATTAATCGTATGAAGTATTTTTAATCATTCTGAGTAAATAAGTCAGTCTGATGGCTCTTGAAATAAAATATGCTTTTATATCCCAAAATCTTAGTTACCCCCCCCCCCCCAGTTTATCATTTTGCATGAAGAAAAGAAAATTTAATATCAGATCCTTTTTTTCTTTCAGTTGCATTAAAAGAGTTACAATTACCAAGTTGACATTGGAGCATATTTCAAATAAAATATCTGACAGTTTGTTTATTTAACACTGTCAATGAAAAATGAGGCATCTCGCATTTAGTTTCTTGTATTGACATAAATGTGATTAAAATTAATCACAAACACAATGAAATTCATTCTACAAAAACTTCTTAAATGTTAATTAGACAATTTTTTTCAAAGCTGAACAGAAATTTAAGAAGTTGATATAAATATAATTATTAATTTACGGAGGACTAGTTAATTGTATTTTTTAAAAATGTTTAAACAAAAGTAACTTAAAAATAGTATGTTCATTTAGTCTCTAGGTTAGAAAGGATCAAAGTGAAAGTTTTACAGAAATAAATTCAATAAAAGAAAAACATGTGAATGAATGAAGGATGAATACTGCTTTTAAATAGTTGCTTAAGAACTTAACATTAAACTGTCCATTTGTGTCATGAATGTTAAAAAGCATTACTAAATATTATGTAAATGCTATAAATGTCACAATTATTTAGAAATTATCTTGTCTTATTGCATTTTTGTATTTTTAATATATTTAGATGTGATCATTTTAAAAATTGAGGTTTGGCAATAATTAATCATAGCAGCTGTATATTGACTAGTGAATTAATGATCTTTTAATTATTAGATTTATAAATTTAAAACTTAACTCTCTACAGTTAGGAAATTTGCATAAAATAACTGGAGTTGCTACATTTTAGATTCAACAATATCCAAATGATGTAATATATTATAAAAGTCGAGTCTGTTATCAGCTTTATTTCTTAATAATAGATCAAAATTATAAAGTGTGTCAATAAGTACCTAATATGCTGTTCTTAAAAGAATTTATTAGCTTAAAAAATTAATTTAATCTTTTATTTTAAATTGGGTCACTCCTAATTAATTTTTTTTAAGATTTGAAATACTGATATCTTGATATCATATCTTTGATACTATTATTAATATCAATCAATATTCTTAAAATAATGTAAAGTAAACAAAATTATGATTTTTTAAAAAAATTACTTGTTTATTTTGATTTTTTTCCTCATGATTTTAGGAAAAGAAAGAGAATGATAAAATTGTTCCATATTTTATTATAAGAGTTCATCTGGCTAATGATGCTGAATTTATTCCTAACAGAATGGCTGGCTGGGTTGTTGCAAGAAGTTTGAATTCCTTCCACAGTCTGCATCAAAAATTGGTACCAGTAAGTGAGAGGGAAAAGATTCTCAACTTTAATAATTTGGAAATTTTAATACTCCATTTACATGCTCATGGTTACTAAACCATGAGTTAAGTAAACTGTAAATTGTAGTATAAGTAAAAAGTGAGCTATAAGTTTCAGCATTGATGTGAATTTTTCTTTTTTCAGTTTGTCATGAAAGAAAAATACCTTTACTTTGACACTTAAAATATTTCTTAAAAAGCTACATTTATCTTTTTATCAACCAATTCTCCATCGGTGATTGTTGTTTATGGGCATTCTGTTTCTTAATCTCTTTCATGACAGCTTATTTGCTTTGTTCTGATCTGAAATCTGTGTTGATCAAAATAATTTAATAATAGCTTTATTGCTTTTCAAGGTCCTTAAAATGTGTAATTCATACATCTTCCTCTTTATTATGACAATTATTTTGAAGCAAAGTTTTGTATGTGAAATAGTAATTTAAAAGCAACTAATTGTGTTGCCACTCCTAATAAGTTTTGTATTTCCTGTTTGAACTCATTTATTATCTGCATTGTATTGTTTTTTACTTGAAATCTGGCAACTAAGTAGTAGAGTTTTAGTTTTGATTCAAAAATTGTGGAATTTGTCCATTACGTTGTGTTAAGTTAATTTACATTATGTTTATGAAATAAGAAAGTATTTTTAAGTGTATTTCATCTCGAAGATGTACGTATTACAACTATTCTGTCAAACTTCTTCATTTAAATAGCCTCATTATCACCTCTGTCTTGTGAATGAAAATAAAACGTATTTGAATACCAAAGAAGCAATCTGAGTCATAACAAATTGGTTCTGAGCATTTTGTATTAACTTAAAATTTATTTATCAACATGTTAAATTTCCTATTTTGCTTATTTTTGTACTTTTCAGGCTGCATCTTGGTTGAAAAAGATTGATTTGCCAACAAAACCTATTTTTAAGACTTTTGAGCGAAATTACTTGGAGAAAGCCAAGCATTCTTTACAAACATTTCTCTCTGTAAGCGCAATAATGTTTATATTCTATATCAAGGGTCGGCAACCTATGGCACGCATGCCCAATGTGACATGCGGAGCATTTCTCAGTGGTACCCCACCACTCTACAAAATTCTAAGATTAAGTAAAATCACTTTGTCTCTCCTTTCAACACCTCACAATTTTTATATAAAGGTTATTTTTCATTTTCTGTTATCTGCTATAAAAGGATGCTGCTGAATCAGTTTTCTTGTAATTTGTGTGCTTTATGTAAAAGAAAACATCTTCTGTTTAAATGTGACTTATTATTAGTGTTAAATATTCGTCGCAAATAAAAAATTATTGAGTAATATTTGTAAAATGAGGAATCATTCATTACGGTTCTTTGAATAAAAAGAAAGTAGTTTGTCCTTTACCCATCATCAATGGGTAAAGGACATCGATGGAAAAAGAAAAAACAAATATCTTAAGTATAGATCAAAATTTTACGTAACAAACTTTTTGCAGCAGAAATATGATAAACAAAAATAATTATTCTATCAACATATTTAATTTGGATTGGAAATAAATTTGGTGAAAAAAACACTGCTATAGGTAAATTAGGCAAGTGAATCTAATTTCATAACAATTGTCCCTTTCAACTAAATATTAAGAGAAACTGTAATTTTTGTAGTGTTGTGTTAAAGAAGTCATAATTATTTTATTTTTTACCTTTGGTGCAAATCAAGCTAATAGAAATAGATATTAGAACGCGATTTTATTTTGTTCATCTTCTTTTCTTGTTCTCTATTATTCACGCTGATATACGAACATCCAGTATGATTTCAGTTGAAAGTTGAATTTAGTTTGATGCGCGACAGGACTTTTAGGTTACTTTTAACTTTGTCATGTTGTGTGTGTTAGTTTATTTTTGAAAATTTGCATATTGTTTGTTTAATTATTGCTACAATTCCTAGTTATGTATTGAATCAAATGGCGATTTAAAAAAGAAAGCTTGATGTTTGAGATTTCCAAGATTCTTGTATGAACGAATATGGATTCATGCAACAAAAAGATCGCACTGTATGTGTGCTATGTTGCGAAAGTGTTGTACGTCAAGTGTACAAAGACATTTTCAAACTAAATGCCAGATCACATTTAAGAATTTTGATGAGAAATGGGAAGTTTTAGAAAGAGCTGTTTCTGGATATAAAAAGGAAATTACATTTTTATGTCAAACAATTGGAGTCAAACTAAAAGTGACAGAATGTAGTTTTGTCATTGCTCATTGTTTAGCAGCCAAAGGAAAACCTTTTACAGATGGCAAATGTATAAAGGACACATTTTTAAAAAGTGCTGAAATGTTGTTCAGCGATTTACTTAACTTGCAAATATTATCCCAAATTCAAGAAATACCTGCTTCTGCGTGAACTATTGAAAGAAGAATAAAACACAAATGGCAGAAAATGTAACTGCGAAGCAAAATTCAGTCTTACAAGAAACTGCTGCATTTAGCATTGCTCTTGATATAAGTAAAGACGTGAATGATGTTGCACGCCTTGCAGTAATTGCACGCTATTGTGATAAAAATCGAATTTATGAAGATTTATGCAGCATGATTCCTCTGTCTGGTACTATTAAAGGACAGGATATTCTTTTTTCATTTATAAATGATTTTGAAAGAAAAATATTAATATAAATAAAATATTTTGTGTAACTGCTGATGGAGGTCCTGCAATGGTTGGCAAGGAAAAAAGATTTGTCAAACTTCTTGAAAATCATATTGGACATAAAATATTGAACTTCCATTGCATAATATATTAAGAAGGTTAAGTTGTCAGAATTTCGTCTCAGCGCTTAAATTCTGTAATGAATACTGTTGTTAAAATAGTTAATTTTATAGTGTCTCGATCTTCATTAGTACACAGACAAATATAATCTTTTTTAGAAGAAACTGAAAGTGAATATCCAGATCTTTCCTTGTGCAGTGATGTCCATTGGCTTAGTCGTGGTATTTAATATGTTTGGGTCATTCATGGAACACATTAAAATCTTTCTTAATGAGAAAGGACAACATTTTCCTGAATTAGACGATAAGGAAGGATTATTTAAATTGTTTCTGACAGATATAACTAAACATCTCAATGAACTTAACTTAGGAAAAAGTCAAACAGTGCTTGAACTTTTTGAATATTGGGAAGGCTTTGCTACAAAATTAAATATATTTTCCCGTGATATTGATACTAGTACCTTCAAATACTTCCCAAATGTTAAAGTGCTTGCAAATACATTAACCATAGACAAAAATGAACTTCAAACCTAAGTTGAAGCACTTAAGGAGGAGTTTTTTAAAAGATCCAAAGACTTTAAAGCTTGTATACCTATATTTTCCTTCCTAATTAAACCTTATTTATAATAGACCCATTAATAATCCCATTCAATTTGTCAATTTTTGAGTGGATGGAAACTGATAACTTTGAAATGGTACTTATTGAACTAACATCTTCAGAATTATGGAAAACAAAATTTCTGGTGTTACAGATAAATTTGGAAGATAACTCTAGCAATAAATTGACAACTATTTTAAATTGTTGGATGTCATTGCCTGAACGATTTAAATGTTTGAAAAATAGCATGTGCTCTGCTTTCTGCTTTTGGTTCCGCATATCAATATGAACAAATTTTTTTCTCATATGAAATATATTTTGAGTCAACCAAAAGATTGTTTAACTGCTGAACATTCAGAATCCTGTGTCAAATTGAAAGTGATACCCCTGATATTGCAACATTAACTAGAGCTCTGCAGGGACAAAGTTCACATTAAAATTTTAATTTTTTTAAAAATTTGTCACAAGAACACTTATATTTTATGTTGTTTATTTCTTGTTTCATAAATATTTTTGAGTATGCATAATATATGTACAATTTAAATTTTTTATTTATATTGAAGAATAGTAATATTTTAAGTTTACTCCGTATTTTAATAAAAATTCTTAAAAGATACATATTTTTGCACAGTTTTAACTTTTTATTTATATAGTTATATTTTATGTTTATTTTTATGTCAATAAATATCTTAAAATGATGCATAATTAACATATAAGAAAACTCTAAATTTGTATTTTGACCTCTATTTCCTAATTCTGCATGAATTGTCATGGGAATCGAATTGTTTCAAATATTTCCTATTTCATGGCATGCTGAATTATATTAGTATGTTTGTTTGGCATGCCATAGCTGAAAGGTTGCCGACCCCTGTTCTATATCATAATTATGTGAATAATGTTATGATTTGTGTCAAATTTGTTTTGTGTGGGGGGGGATTAAAGCACATTTTAAATTTGAAAATATATTACTTAACATCTCATCATGGTTAGTAATTTAAAATCTTAAATTTCACACAATGGTTATTTTATAATTAATCATAAATCTTGAATAAAAAACTTTGTAGATACTAACTTCTTATATGTATTCTAATGAATTATGTAAGAATTTAATATTAATGTATTGATTTCTTAAAAATTTAATATTTATCATTTTAACTCTTTAGGCAGTGACCAAAGATGATGGTTTGAATAAAAGCGAAGCTTTGTATGATTTTTTGAGTCCAAGTCCTGAATATATGAAACATCCACCATGTCCTCCAAAGAAACCTTGGAAATTGAACATTCTGCAGTTTTTTAAAAAGTAAATAACTGTTTGAACTCATTCTCAGATTTTCTATTTTTGATTGTATTGAGATTCATTTGATGAAACTGTATTTTTGGAGGTTTAAAATGTGATAATATTTGAAGAAGTATAACCAATTTAAAAATTTATAAACTTTTTAACGAACCGGATATTGTTAAATTCATTGCAATACAAAGGTTTTTGATAAAATTGGACAAAAATTGAATCACAAAAAAGATCTTTGTTGTTAGACTACTTGATATTCAAAAAAGAGGAAGACCAAGACTCAGATGGATTGATTGCCTAGAAAAAGAACTAAAAACGATTAATGTCAGAAAGTGGAAAAGTCAGCCCAAGAACAAGACAGTCTGGAATGGAATTCTTAGGAAGGCCAACCCTGAGCTATCTTGCCATTGAGGAAGGAAGGGAAGTTTGTCAATTTGAAAATTATAAAGAAGAGAAAAAAATTATAGAAAAAAATGTTTTAAATTTTGAACAAAAATCTTAACTTTAACTAAAAGGGCTGGTATTGAATGTGTATTTAATGTTTTCATAAATTTAGTGTCATGCAAAGATTTTTTTACAATGAAGTTAGAAGAGTATTTGAGGAAATACAAAATAATGTCACTTCATGACAGCATAAAAATGTTCTTTCACTGGATATTTAAGGAAATCAACCATTAAAGCTATTAAAAAAAACAGGCTTCAGCACCACAAAATAGACGATAGCCTTTATAATTCTTTTAAATATTTATCAATTTGATCTATTTTTTTTAAAGCATTGCTGGGACTTTTGCCAACAAATTAATGCCAATCATTTCAATGCATCTATTGAAAAATTAAAAAACTAATTTTGTGAATTTTATTTTAAATCCATCAAATGTTTTGGAAGAAATTTTACAAGCTTGGTATTTATAAGCAAGCATAACATTATAGAAGTTACAATTATAGCAAATTGTTACATATTTTATTGCATTGCACCCTGCAAGAAATCGTATCTTATATTAAATATCATCTTAGAATTCCTTCTTCTTTTATAAAAATTCAAAATCTAATCTTCTTGCAAATTAAATAAAAAAAAATTAAGTAACAAGTATCTAATTTATAAAATTAAATTATATTACATTAAAATTTTTATAAAATGTTATTTATATTATAAATAGCGTTAAGTTATAAATTTTTTTTCTTGCAAAAACTTACGAATGAAAAATACGTATTTTTTTAAATTAATGTAGTAAAATAAACTTTTCGTTGAAGTTAATTGTTGCAACTTTGAAATTATATATGTATCTCTGTTGATTAAACAAAATGTACTTTAAGAATCTATGTCTATTGAAATTTTCAAAAGATTATTAATGGCACTTTTTGAAATACTGTTTAAGTTTTAAAATCTAATATTTCATTTTTTCCCCCAGTGTTCAGAATACTTTGGTGCAATTTGATGATGCAGAGGATGAAGAATTACTTTTTCTAGATGATATAGACAAGTAATATATATTAATATATTTTGTTTTTTGTAATTGATATTTCACAAATATTTCATTTTTGTATAAAAAAAAGTTAGAAATTTTGTGATGGATATCAAAAATTATTTTCTAAGTGAATTGGATATTAATCCCTTACTAGGATCTCTTTAAAAATTAATATGAACTGATCCTGTTTTCTCTGCTGTTTAATTCTTTCTTACAGGAAATAGGAGTGCATTTTAAACATAGTTTTTTTTCTTAATCTGAATTTATTTTTATCTAGATATAAGCATATAGTAAAAAAAAAAAAAAAAGTTCTTTTATTTTTTAAAGGATGTATCAGTTTAGAGATATTTGTTCTTCTTATTTTATAGTATTTCATTTAGAATTTTTTACTTTTTTATGGAAGAAAATATATAAACATCAAACTTTCTGTGTTATTAAAAAGTAGTTAATGAGTATACAGAGTATTAAAATTATTATAACTGAAATTTATAGAAGTGTTTTTTTAAATTTGAAGCTTCTAATTTAATTCAAAGAAAGTATATGCACTTGTTATTCATAAGGTATGAAATAAATGAGTTATTTTTAAAGCAAAACTTAATATATTTTAAAAATAATATGAAAGTTCTTTATTTTCTGACTTAAGAAAAAATGCTTTTTGTTGAAAAAAAACTTTTCAGTAAAGAAGATCGAAGAGATTCAATTGCAGAACCTCTTTATACGTTAATTGGAGAAATTTTTGAATTAAAAGGTGTTTTTAATTGGCTTAGAAGATCCTTGATAATGTTTGTGCAAGTTACTTATGGGCAAACTATAAATAGGTGAGTTTGCATTATGTTAGATTTGTGATATTTAGAAAACAATTTTTGAATAAAAAAAAATAATCCAGCTATTTATTTACTCCAACAACATTGAATTTATATTATGCTGCTTATAATATTATTTACCACTTCAATATATATGTACATTCAAACTGCTTGTGTACTTTTTTTTCTAATATTTGAATTCACATGCCATTTTATTCTAATTAGATTCAAATTAAAAATAAAAGGAAATTAGTTACTAAAAACATTTTTTTGGTAGAAAATTTTCAAAACAGTTGTCTATGAATAATCAGTTTGGAGTAAATATTTAATTGTGCGTATAAATATGATGAAATTGTTCTGATATGAACAATGGATTGTTTGAAATTAATTATTTTTTCATCAGGGTAATATTAATATTATTGTCATATGATAAGAAAAGTAATTCCAGATCATTTAGAAGATTTTTTAAATGTATTTCTAATTCCTATATTTTATTCTATTTGCGCAGTATTATAATTCTCATTAATAAACACAATATGTGAATAGTTTTAAAACAAATATATGTATACTATTCATGAAATCTTTTCAATCATTATTTTTTGATAAAAGACTACTACAAATGAAACAATTCACCTAAACATAATTTGTTTGCATTGTTTTTAGAATATAAAAAATATGCTTTTTATTTTTTTGGATATAGTTTATTTCTATTGATATGGATTTTATTTTATTAATCCCACACCATATTTTCCATTTTTCAGTATCACTTTTTATTTGTTTAACCTTTTTACAAGCCTGTCTCTTCACTGAATCATATTCTCAAAACAGCTCACTAATACACACTACTTTTTCACACTACTAAGCATAACTTTGGAAAAAATTGTATAAATTGAATTTATAGCCCTCTTGTTTGTCCACATTGTGAGAGGAACACTTAGATGATTATAAAAATGAGATTTTGCACTTTATCATATTTTCTTTAAAAATTGAAAAACAATGAATTTTGCCAGAAAAAATACAATGAAATTTTTTTATTCACCTTAAGTAAACAAAAAATTGGAGCTAATTTGATATAGGAGTACTGTGCGCCAAGAGCTATTTGGCATAGTTATTTAATAGCAGTGCTTGTCGAATGATATGGAATGCAAGATGGCAGCCTAGCATGAACAAATCATCAGGTAAATAATTTTAAAGAACTCTTTTGAAATATATTGAGAAATATTTCAAATGGATAATTTAGGAATAGATTGCAAGTAACCAATATCAATCAATAATGAAAATCATTATAATATAATAAAATTTATATATGCTAATAAGTATATTATGTAATATATGATACTAATCGTATAATATATTTTAATAGTAACTATTATATATAATATTCATATAATATGATATGATAATAATTATTATGTATAATAATAATCACATAATGTAATATAATATTTATGTAGCATAATAATTATAAATAAATGTAATAAAAAAAGTAATTATTTTAAGTTTAATATACATTAAAATAAGTAATGAATATCAATTAAAAAAATGCTGATATCTTGCAATATTACAAAAACTGCAAGTTTCTGTTATGAACTTCGTCGAACAAGGAACTTTAAAAATGCATTATTAAAAACTAAAATAAAGTTTAAAAATGAGATGTGCAGCAGTAATTAAAAGCATAGGCCTCTTAGTCTGTAAAAAAATTTCTTGGTACTTACCAATGATTCGAGAAATATCCATATTTGAAAATAGCATAAAATACAACATAAGACTGAAGAAACTGACTTGAAGAATGATCACAACAAAAATGGTTAAATTTTCGTAGAAATCGAATTAAAATCGTCTGAAATTAATAGGGTTACTACGGGGGGAAAAACAATGAAAATTAACTCTATGTTATCCCCATGACAATCTTTTTGCCAGACAATAAAAATATCAAGGTAACCATATTGTAATGCTATCACCTATCTTAGCGAACATGAACAACTTAGCATGTAGCACTCTCTTATCAAATTAGCACCCAAAAATGGGGGGAGTTTTCAGATAACCATGGAGTTTATTTCACATAATATATTAGAAAAAATTATTTAAAATATCTTTCATAAAAAAAACAATATAAAAATTATGAAAAAGAAGCAATACTTAAAAAAGTAAACCATATATGATATTCTTTAAAACATGAGTTTACACAAAGTCCTACATTGCATCTTATAAGAACAGATTGTCCGTTGCTGTTTTTTAGCCTTTAAATAAACTGTACATCATTATGGCAGGGGTGGGCAACTTTTTTTGTCTCGCAGGCCGCATTGTAGGAGCGGAGGATACTGGAGAGCTGCATCTTTTTAAATTGATTGTATTCATTATAAAAAAATAATTAAAGTTAATTAAAATGGTGTGGCAGTTTTATTCAATTTATTTACTGTGCTAATTGAATATTATTTATGGCTGCATGCACATTTAATTTTAGAATCAGTTCAATGAGACAAATGTACCCTATCTTACTTTTCTACAATTTTTTTTCTTCGTGTTTTGAAATTGGGAGTGAAATTACGTGTTGAAATTCTCATTACAGCCTGCAAGTTTATGTCAGCCAACTGGTACCTATATTTACTGTTGTTGATCTTCATGCAAGAAAAACTTTGCTTATAAATATATGTCGGCTCAAGTATAAAGAACAATTCCCCTGCAAATTTCTTCATACATGGAAATTTTCCAGCTGACAGATTTGTATTATTTAATGTCATAGCATTAAACATTTTCTTCACACGGTGATCTAACTGCATGTCAATAAGTTCAAGCTGTAGCTCCTCAGGTGCTGAATCAATATATGCAGCAATAAGATAACAGAGCAAGTTGAATTTAGGCTCAGTTTTCTTAGAATCTTGAAATCTTGTGTCCTCATCCTCCAAACTCTGCAGATGATCTCTTAGTAGAAACAGTTTCAGTTACTTTGTTTTCTTAACAAAGAAATTCAGCTTTCCTATTGTGAAAAATTTAAATGAATCTTTAATCTTGCACAAGAACGAAATCTCGGTTCAAAGCAGATTTTCTTACTGTCTTTGTAAGCCCCTAATTGCTCACCCTTAATCTATGGCATTCTTTCTACTTTTATTTAAAGTAGAAAAGATAAGTCCCAGAAAGTCTTAAAGGAAAGGGTGATAAGCTTACAAGGATTCTTTTGACCCTGTAATCTTCAGTTTTCAAATATTTATTCCAGGAGTGATGTCTTTAGTTCAAAAATTTTGCAATAATGAATAATGGCATCCATGAATAAAAAACCTTTTTTTTGTGTGTGTGTCTCTGAACAGATTTTTAGAATGATGGATGATGAGTCAAGATCGTGTCTTCTATCTCAATGTCTCCTATGTATTTACTATAATCTATAATATACATGGGCTTCAAAATATCTTCCTCAGTGTTTCCGTCTTCTCACATTTAAACAAATTTGGCATATGTATTGTCAAGACATATTTTTTCCCCTTCTTGAATGCAGGTACATTCATATTTTAATGCTGCTGGGCATCTGCCTTTCTTTTTAAGTTTGTTTCTTTGGAAATTCTTTGGACAATTTTTACTATTCTTCATACCAGTGGTATATGCAGATTACTTTTATGAGAGGGGTTTACAATTTGAAAAGCTCCTAGGCTTAATCATTATGTTAAAAATTAAAAATATCTTGCTGTATGAAGGAGGAGCTACTGTTCATAACAGTTCCATTTGTCTTTATTGATGGTAAATATTCTGCAAATGATTGTGGGAGTTAAAAAATCTGTCAAAGTACAAATTATGTCCTTTCTCAGATAACTCACCCATGAATATTCTTACCAAGTATCTTACGTGTTGAACCTTGAAGGGTTCAAGCAGGGTGTGTACGTTAAACCATGAAATTTGATACGTTTTCTCTTATTTTCTTCAACTTTCTCCCCATCGCGAGTGGGTCAGAAAAATGACATTTCTCCCACCCTCAGGATTTCCGGTGTCGGCTAACTTGGACAGGGGCATTTAGAATTTTTGGAAGATATCTAGTAGGGTTTTCAGCCACGAGATCAGGGAATTCTGAAACCCCAGGATCCTGGAATTCTAAAACCCTGGGATTTTAAAACCCCAGGATCCCAGTGTTTTTTCCAATCCCGGGATTAAAATAACTAGTTCTGGGATTTAATTTTTGTCTGAATTATATTTAAAAATTTTTTTCTCATACAAATTTTCTAAGAATTAAATTTTTTAAAATTTATATTCTGTTTATGAAATATGTAGGTAGAATTTTTTTTTGCACAATTATAAATGCTATACGTAACAAAAATATGTGCACAGTATGGGAAAACATCGCAGAGATCTAAGTGGCTCACTGCAATGCTTACTCAATAATATATGCAGCATCACAAAAGTAGATTTTGTCACATTCTTCAATTAAATGCCGTTAATAAATAGCGGATCTGCTTTTGATTGTTTATTTCTTTTATTATATTTGTTGGAAGAATTCACGTAGAAAGTTTGAGGAATATTCAATCTTAGTTAATCGATAGTTTTTGTCTATAATGCCTGTATTAAAGTTGCTATTGTTGACTTGTTTATCCTTTTTAAATATTTTTTCTTCTCTTACATACTGTTTTCGTTTCAGTATTTTAACTATAAAAAATATTTCACTAAATAATACACACAATATTCACCCCAATGTGATGAAATATTCATCTCAATCAGTGAACAAGCAGCTCAATACAATGTAATCATCAAAAGCACAGTTAACAACATTAAAAAATACAAGTCAATACAGTTATGTTGTAAGTTCTGTCAATATATATTACTCATCTTAAAGCTATTCCCTCTTCAATTCTGAAACAAAATACTGCAATGAAATGAAGGTCAACGTTTTTTAACAAACATAGGACTCCATCTAGTTGCAAGAAAAAATGCTAATTGTTTCATCTAAAAGTTCGTATGAGGTACATCTGTCTTCCGAGGCTAATTTGGAAAGTGACCATATAACACCTTGCTGTGTAATAACATTTGTGGTGAATGCACATATGTGTAAAAGGGTTAAAGTAATTGTATAGTAATTAAGAATTATATTTTTAAAAATCTTATGTCATCTAATTTCAAAATTTTCTTTTTATTTTTTTTTTCTATTTTGGAATTTTCTTGTGGGATGGATGCAATTTTTTCTTTAGAAAAGCATATATATTTTTTTTATTTTTATTGCATAAAATTAGTTTTTACCTTTTTTATTTGTATTGTTCCTAATTTTATATTAATATCTGTAATTGCACACACAAAAAAAAGAAACCCATTTTAAAAGAGGTAGAAGGGCATGGTAACATTGCAATGTAACTTAAGAGTACTTCTGATTATGTATTGCCAAAAACTCATGTAAATTTCTTGTGAAAAATGTGTCAGTTAGGTGAAATTTTTGGTAAATATGAGACAAATATTAATTCAGAATATTTTAACCAACATTTTATTTATAGCACATTAACTAACTGAAATTCAATTCTATTGCCAGAAAAAGATTTCGCATTAGCCAAGAAATAAATTACAAAATAAACCTTCTGCTAAAAAATATTTGGCAAATAAGAATTATATTATTAAAATATTAATACATACACAAATTAATATTTAATTATATATATATAATCAGTTAATTAATAATATATAACAACTAAGTTGATTTTAAATATACTTTTAAATGTGCAAAAAATGTTTTCCGTTTTAAATTAAATCAGTTGCCAAGAAAAAAATAGTTGTCAAATCTCTTACAGGGTTAATAGTTCAAGTATAGTTTAATAACTCCAAGTTCTCGTAATAGTTCGATATAAAAGTTTAGGAAATGGACAAATGATTGAGATGTTGTCTTTGTTAATTGAAATTTGGTTCGAAATTAAGAAGTCTGTCATCAGTAGCTGTTGTATTGCTACAATGTTAATAACTGAATCACCAAAACAGAAGTCATTGAGAAATCGGGACTATTTCGATATTAAAATTAAATTTCAAGCATGGAATCGTCATATGAAAACATTTTCAAATATGTTCTGACAACAGTGAAGATTATTATAAACTTAGCATGAAAGAACCTTAAACAGCAGCAGCAGTCAAGTTTACTAAAGCATATAGTAATTCATGACAACAAAAAGACTTTTCTCATTTAACGATAATCTTTTATCTATATCAATAATGTCCAATTCCTAATGTTTGCTTACTTATTAGATACATCAATCATTTATTTTTTAAATGGTATTTCTAATATGTTAATTTATGCAAAATATTTTTTACAAAATTTTTAAAATTGATTAGGATTGTGTTTATGAATTATAAAATGTTTTCTCCTTTTCATTGATGTAGACTAGTTGTATCATTCTTAATAAAATAATACGGAAACTTTATATTTAAAAACAAATGAAAATTTCCTCTGGAACAAATTTTTACTTTAGACTGCATATAGAATTGTGAATTTATTTGTATACCATTATATCCATGTATATTTTTAGGCAATTAAGAGAAACTGTGGAATGGGTGTTGTCCGAGCCAATGCTTTTGTTTTATTTGCAATTGTTTCGTGACACTATGTGGCCAAGTGATGAACTTGCTCCTAAAGCAGAAGAACGGACAAAGGACCAGAAAAAAACTACTAAAATAATGGCCAAACAAATGTTTTTAAACAATACTCCAGGTATTATATTCATAGTCTCAAATTTTAGAATATACATATTTTTCTAGTATTATAAAGATATTTTTTTCTGTAGAACTTTTGAATAACTTAATTGGAGCTCAAAATGCCAAAAAAGGGTTCTCAAAAGTGTTTGATGCTTTGCAGAATAAAAACTTTAACAAACAACTACTTTATGTGAGTATTTTAAAATTTGTAAAATGTTATTCAGTGTGTGTTAATACTTTTATGAAAAAATTATGTATCTATATCTTTTTTTTAGAAACTTTTTGAAGCTTTTCTATATAAATATGCCCCAGAGTTGAAGAGGATAACTTCTTTGTACAGTCTTGACAGGAAAGACACTGTAATGTGAATTTTTTGGTGCATAAAAAAAATTTGTATGTGAAAGATTTTACTGTCTGATATATATCACATTCCATGAACTTGTTTACTAATACTTCCTGTTATAGCTAATTGCATGTGATAAAAATTACTAGGCATTTTGTAAATATTTTCCCCATGTATAACATTAAGAGCTTGTTTTCATGGAATGTAAACACACAAAAAGTGTTTTATAATCATTATTTATTACATAGGTGTACAGTATTGTTATTTGTGAACAGAATGTTATAGAAAGTATATTTATTGTTGAAAGTTTAATTACATGGAACATGTGATTGTTATATTTAGAAAGTGAAAATGTGTTTTTTTATGTAATTCTATCTTGTACAAATGTATCTAAATTAAGGAATTTTTTTATTAAATTTAGCAAAAATAAAATATTTTTCATTCTATTTAAATTTGTAATTTTTATAGATATAAAACATTCTTACAATCATTATACCAGGGAAAGTAATTTCATTAACTTGTTTTTGGCTTACATTTGGCCTCAGAATCCAAAAATAACTACAATTTTTGTTTATCACATCAACCTTTTAAGTTACAAGTCTCTCTTAACTCTGTCTCAAAAGTCATATAGAATGTGCATATAAAGATTAAAATTTTTGCTTACAGCTTTTTCTGGAGTGTTTAATATGTGGACATTCTCACTTGATGCTCCAACAGTATTCAGCCATCATATGTACACTCCATTTACCTTGATTCTGTGCCTCCATGACTGCACCAAGAATTTTCGGGAAGTCAGTAAAATGTCTATGTAAAAAAAATGCAATTTGATAATTGTGTTACAACCAAGCATTTTGAAGGTGTTGAAAAGGTGCAGGACAATTTTGGTGTAATTCTGTGCTTATGTATTTCTAAGAAAGTCTTTGATAATGCCTAACAAGTATTCTCTTGAAGTTCTGTCATTGTTCTAATGTAGTTTTCATTTTTAACAAGCTGCTGAATTTTTGGGATAATCAAAATAGTGTCCTTCAACTGATAAAGCTTCAAATCGCTTCATTAGATAGTTTTATATGTAGAGGTGAAAATTTGCTCTTTTTGTCGCCATATGGCTGATGTATTGGGTATAATGGAAAGTTATATGGTTTTTGAACACATGCACTTTTATGCGTTGTTGATCCTTAGTAAGAATTAGGATCCAACTGAAACCAGTTTGATTAGTATACTAATAATGATTTATACACATTTTTTTGCATTTTAATCAGTTTTTTAAATTTGTAAAACTGTCAACATGAGTGAAGAAATAGCCTGGGTGATTTTTCTTTGAAAGATGAACCCAGATCAGGAAGCCATCGGATGTTAGTGACGAAGTGCTACACAAAATTATCAGGACAAATTCTGCGTTAACTTCCACAGAATTCGGCTTCAAGCTTGGAATTCATCAGACTACTGCTTTGGATTACATTAAAAGGCTTGGTTTAGTGTCCAAACTATCTGTTTTGGTGAATTATGAATTAAGTGAAAAAATTTAATGAACAGAATTTTGAAATGTTCAAATATTGCTCATTACTAAGTGAAACCATTTTTAGACCACATGGTGACTGAAGATGAAAAGTGGATAGTGTATAAACATGTGGTTAGAAAAAAGCATTTATTTACAAAAAAGACACCACCCATTTCTAAAGCTGGCACGCATCTGAAGAAGGTCAGGTTATGTTGTTGAGACAGCAAGGGTATAGTATAACCATGAGTAGCTGAAAGAAAATGAAATGGTCATTCCTATTCACAACTTGATGTTTTAAATAAAGAATTCAACATAAACATCCATCTTTGGCCAACATAAAGGGTGTGATTCTTCATCACAACGCTATACTATATGCTGCAAGGAATAACGCATAAAAAAAATTACTAGTTGGTTTAGGAAACTTTACCTCAGGCAGCATGTACTCCTGACTATCATCTGTTCAGGTTGCAGTAAAACTTTCTTGAAGGAAATGAATACAGAAATTATGAGGATGTTCAAATGGCAGTGGAAGAATACTTTGTCTCCAAAAGCGAGAACTTCTTTTCCAGAGAGTTAGATAAGTTGCCAGAATGCTGACAACAGTTGTAACTAACAAAGGACATTATATTTTAGATTAAATTTTAAATAAAAAGTGAAAAGAAAGTCCTTTTTTTCTAAAGGGAAAAAAAAAACTTTCCCTTACACCCAATAGAAATGTTTGGGTCAGACCTTGGCAGTCAATTCAACTGCACCCAATGCTTCTTACAAACTCTGCTGTTCTGCAAAAACAAGGACACTTGGAATAACAGTATTATAGGCTAAGGAGGAAACAGACCATTTTAAAATCGACACAGATTGGTACATGTGATATTGCAATAAATCGATGGATCTCTTTGTCTACATATTTTTCAAACAAACTGAGTGGTCTATTTCATTGCACCAAATTAATTTCTGCTGTGGAGGAAGGCACATTACAAACAACTGATAAACAATCACCATTCAGTTCCATTATAAACTGAAATTCTTAACTCTTCCATGCACATTATGGTAATTATAAGTCCACCATCACTTCAAAAATATTGCAGAAATATACTTTCACCCAACTGAAAGTAGGATACTTTAGCTCCTTTTTTTAGAAAATCTTTGTGTAGTCTTGATGCTAACAATTCTGAATTTTTTTTGGAAGGTGATAGTCCCAAAAATCATTCAATGCCAGATTTGTATTCCTGTATTTCCAAAGAAGGCGATTCTTTGAAAACTGATACTGAGATTTCATTTGAAAGAGGCACTGGGTATATAAGGATACTCTATATTTCATTTTCCTTGTTGTATCCTGATATTTTCTTTATAAAAAATAATGATCACTGGGGTCTCATGAAGTCACATAAGTATACCAAATGGAAACTTATGTGTTTCTTTTTTCTGCATCTTTAAGCTCCTTACACCAGGGGTACTCAACCTTTTTTCTGGTCGGACCACATACGTATGATGGATATTTCATGCGGGCTGCAACATAAGGATAATAGGGGGTGGGAGGTTCTATAAGACAAAAGCAACACCAAGCAAAATTGTTCAAATTTTTGAGACTCACTTGTTCTGCTTTCATTTTAATACTACATTAACCCTTTTATGAAACACACACAACAAAAATATTTACTTTTTTGCATTGTTTACTGAATTATAGGGTAGTTTCGACTTCCTTTCATTCATAATTAAGCTTCTTGTTTACATTTTTCTATCAAATATAGCATATTGATAATTAAATCGATAGATTTGATTGACAGAAATTCCTGCTAAATTTTTAGTTGACTGTTCTTAAATAATTGCTTTCCTTAGTGCAATGCGCCATGACCGGGCCGCAGGTTGAGTATCACTGGCTTACACACTTTGTGAGGGACCCATGACTTATCTTAAATACAAATTTTCATTTTAAAATAGACTTGTATGCCACATGTACTGATGTTAGTCTTTTGACTGGGAATTGTAGAACTGTCACATATATAACAAAACAAATCAGAACTGTTTAATGTGACAACAATGTGAACTAGCTAAAATTTTTACTTATGTTTGCCTTGCAGATCCCTAAGATTTTAAGCACCCCTCCCTGATTTCAAACTCATGGCTGAGTGATCCAAAGGTTCCTTAATAATCCTAAGTCTGCATCTGCTACTAAGAAACTTTAACACTTTTTTTCCTTTGAGAAAACAGTAAATATCTAATTAAAAATATTTCAAATAAATAATGTACTTTAAGAAATTGAGATAGGCGCAATTGTTATTGTATTGGCACTCAACTTATAAATGTTCAAATTAATTGGGACAAATATTTTTTTCTAGTTCTGAGTTGGTATGTGATCACCAGTTATGTCCCGCACCACCTCAAAATGGTTATACCTGCCCAGAAGTAATGTGACAGATCAACCTTGACTATAATTCACTCGTTTGATTGGTTTTAGTATGTTAGTAGTTCACTAGGTGTGGTAGCAGGTGGGTGTAATTTTGTGTTCCACATAATATGTGTTACTTTGGCTTGTTCAGAGATGGATATTATTCCAAGGAACCGTTCTAAAATAATTGCTCTTAATGAACACACTTCTATGACCGTGAGAGATAAAACTATGGTAGTTGGTGTGGGCAAATAAGGTGTTTCAAAATTTTAAGAACATTTCAAGATTTCTGATGATTGTCTCCAAAAAGAAAAGAAAGATATGGGCTCAAATGGAAAATTACTCCAAGAACTGATAAAATTCTAATGAGATAGCAAAGTAAGACAAGCACAGACCTTCAAAAGGAATTAATTGAATTATGGTGTTGGAATGAGTCCCTCAACTGTACTGGAAATTAGCCATAAGGTATCAAGACCGAGGAAAAAGCAGTTTTTAACTCAGAAAAAAAAAAAAACGTTTAGCATGGGCCAAAAATACCGATCCTGGACTGTTAACGACTAGAAGGTAATTTTCAGCGTTGAAACACATTTTTTTGTGTGCAGGGATACAAATCAAGTGTAGTTAGACGAAATGAAGTTGAAACTCTGCTACCAGACCATATCCAACAGACAGTAAAACACTATTCTAAATAGATGCTTTGGGGTTTTTTCATAACAAATGGCACTGAAATCCTAATTCCTTTTAAAGGCATGATATGTCAAATACATAGAAATATTATCCAGCAGAATTGTTCCATCGATGGAAACATTTCAACATGATTTGGCTTCTTGTCCCAATTTGATATTGGTCCAGATTTTTATGCAATAAAATAATATAAAAGTGCTTAATTGACCTGGGAATTTATGACATATTCTCAAGAATTGTTCAGATAAGATGAGTTGCACTGCCATAGACCAAATGATAGAACCACACTTGTATAGCACTTTTTATGATGATGAAGTTAAGAACATGTGCACTGCACTAGTGGATTCAATACCAAAACGAGTTGAAGAGGTCATACTTCATACTAATATAGAGATTTTTCTGTCTGCTTAAGGTACGTAATGATTAAAAGCTAGGGTTTTAGAAAAAATTGTTTTTTTACCATTTGTCCCAATTAATTCGAACAGTATAGTATATAAATTCAGTTGTTAATCTTTGCATGTGTTTCTGCTATTTTTTAAAAAAATTATTACATTTTAGTAAAGTGTAATATTCTTGTTAAGTTTTTTCATTAGGGCAATTTATAAATCTAGTCTAGGTCTGTAAAAGAAGGAAATCTTAACATTAAATGGGAGACCTTCACAGACGCCTGGGGGTCTGCAAATAGTTTAAGAACCACTGGTTTACGGCGTCATTCACTACACCAATTGGAAAAATTTAATGTTAGCTAATAAGTGTACAATAATGGTTATGATCCATGCTCATTCTTGCAGAGAATTGAAGAAAGGTGCAGAGAAAAAACCAGTACACATATTTAGCTCTAAAACAGTTCAAAAATCGAACTCAACAGAAATTGTATTACAAATTATAGCTTTATTTCACATACTTATAACCTATATTTTAGAGAAAGGTATAATATTAAAAAATTATATTCAGTTGAAATTGATGTAAGAAAGCAAAAATTAAAAAAAGTTTTTATTCCAAAATATAATATATACAAAGATGAATGCATCATTTAAATAACTTATCAACTAAATTACTTATAAGCTTCATAAAAGGAAATTCTGTTGGTTGTGATTTTGTTAAAAGTCCTGGGCTAGTGGCTGGAATTGAAAGTCCAGCTGGCGAGAGTGGTCCTCTTCGCAAATATCGATTCATTGTTATGTTCATGGAGTTTAATTCAGCAGCTAGTTCTCGTCTAACCAGCTGTTTATCTCTGACTGGTAGATCAGGATGAGTTAATGCAACAGTAGATTGAGATAGAAGAATGGCAAGACTGATTTCTAATATGTACATTAAAAGTTGCCTAAAAAAAGAATTAAGAAATCATCAATTTCAACCGGGATATTTTAAAAGAGTAGATAAAACTACTCTTGCTCAAAAATATATATTATATTTAAATAAAAATAAATTGCAGCATCACAATGGGGAGAAATAATTCTATTTTATAGCAGAATAAAAAAACATTTCAAATATGAAGGCATTTTAGATTTTAATTCAAGTGAATCCACAATATGACAGTTGTATAAGAAATATTGTCAGAAATACTGGGATGATGCAAGACCAGAATGTAGACATCCTTATTTTTTTTTTTTTTTGAATAAGTTCATACAAAATGCATAACTTAATTTTTTAAAAGAACAATGAAACATGACTTTACTGTTCTTTATTGTCATATTAATATTTCTTACCTGCTTACTGGTGTAGAAGTTTCAACAGTTTTCCGTGGTGAAGGAGTTTTTTCATTCTAATTAAGGAAAATGGGGAAAAAATATTTTATTTGAATTATATTTTAATTTATAAATAACACATTTCTTAAAGAAGAAAGAGTAATTGAACTTAAAATATGAATGCATTGAGTTTACCTTTACAAGCAACTTGAGACACATATTCACACAAGCTAAAATTGTTCCAAAACATAAGGGTCCATCTCGATCTAAAGAGGGAATACTGAAACTGACATGTAGCAACAACTGCCACTGTGCATAGTCTATAGTCTAAGAATTAAAAGAAAGTAAATTATTCGTATAACCAAAATCATAATTTATAAGTAAAATTTAAATGATAGTTCTCTTAAATACTATTTCTTTCTCTTAGTATTATTAAAAGACATATATCTTTAAATTATTTTTTAAATTTAAAAATCTTAATTTTTTTCACTGATTTATAGGGTTTTTTTTTTTCAATACTAATAAAGTATAATGTTACTCTACTTGTAGTTATTCATAAAAAACAGTTTTTTCTAGTTTGCCTAAGGTTACTCACATGGCCTGACATGGTTTCATACATCTCAGGACAATATTTTGCAAGAATTGTCAGAGAAACTGCTAAAAGTTCAAACAGCCTGTAAATTGGAAGGAAAAAAAAATTTTTTTTTTAACCAAGCAGAGATAATACTGTGATATATTCATCAAGTAATAATCAGAATCCTTTGAATAGATGCAATTTTTATAAACATTTTTAATTTATTATCATACTTTGTCATATACTTCTATATGCTAATAAACTACTCATATTTAATAATATTCTAATACAAAGTGTCTCAAAATTCATTTGTCAAAAAAAAAATTATTATAAGCTCTTTATAATAGAAATAAAACTGGATGGGGGGGGAGAGTGGATTTAAAGCATGAAAATATACATTTTTGTTAAATTTAACACAATACACATGTTTTAATTTAATCTTTGGAATGCAATAACATGAAGATCAGATTATATACATAAAAGGTAATGTTATAGTATTTATTCAAATGTAAGCCAAATTTCCCCCTAATGTTTTAATATTGGTAAAATAAATGAATTATTTACTTCTTGTTAGTTCTCATTAAAATGTTTTTCAAAAAAATTTCATAAACATCAGATATTGTGATAAATTATTTTATGTTTACACTTTTTCACAAAAAATGTGTTGAAAATTTGGGCTGTGGCTTAAATTTTAATAAATAAGACAGTAATTGATACAATAAATGTGAAATTTAATAAAGCAGTAATAAAATAACAATCAAGAATTATTTTAGGAAATAAAATATATATATATGTTCTGTAGCAATACATGAATATTATATTGAAACTGGAATGAAAAAAATAATCATAAAGCTTTTGAATGGTAAAAAGTCACAAATCAGTTATTTAGTGAGATTATTCTTCATGAAAATTAATTCTTTTAACGGCTAAATATTGATAGATTAAATTCTCATGACTTTTTGTTTTGCATTTTAAAAACAAAAATTAAAATATCCTCAATAAATTTATTGTATTCCAACTATTTTACTTTCTTACTTCAGTTGGATCTCTTCAACTTCTGCAGGAATTTGTCCATCCTCAGATGATGACCTTTTCAACAAACTTTCCGTTTCTAAACTTTTTAAGGGTTTGGAATCCGGCATTTTTTTATGCTAAAAGCAATAAACTTATCAAATTACACAATAAGGACAAACAAAATGCCTCACTTTGCTATAAATTTAAATACCTCTAAGTTTGGTCTTTCTCCCTTATTATCTATTACATATTGTTACAGTAATATATAGTTTCTCTTTCATGATCAGTTACATAATATTACAATAATATAATACAGTTATAAAACATTATTGCAGTAATAATGTAAAACTTCATACCATGACTAGATATTTCAAGAGCTCAGGCTTGCATAAAATAGCTACAGTTCCATAAATACAGTTACAGACATCAACCTATATTTAAAAAGAATAACTTGTGATAAAAGAATATAATTAATTTGTATTGCAATTATGAAACATTGTAAAAGATCCAATAGCTCAAAATATATAAATTACCTCAAAAGCAGACACATTAAGATTGTTTAAAACTTATCTATAAGAACTAAAATATCAAATTTTTATTTTTCATGTGTCAATATCAAGAAGTAATTGTTTAATAATATAAATATATTCTTTATTTGAGAAAAACAAAAAAAACTTAAAATTTTGTCTGCTAAGAAAATTTAATACAAAAAGAATTTTTAAGTTATTGAATTTGATTGCATTATACAATTTCATACATAAAGATAAAAATTCATTTTAAAACTATTAATGAGTTTCAATTACATAAGACAAATAGTTTAAAAGAGATGTTATATATCATACCAGAAGCATTTCAAGTGATCTAGGATGCTCAAGCCTCCAAAGATGTTGATGGGAAGAAAGTTGAAGAATAAAAGTGCACGTTAAAATGGCATCTTGAATTCCTTCTCTTAGAAAATTGTTCTTCAATTCTACTAAAGTCTATAGCAAAAAATTAGCATTTTATTATATTAAGTTAGCAAAATTTTAGGATGATAAAGAACCAATTTATATAAAATGTAAATGATAAAATTTTATTTTAAGAACAATAAAGAATATCAAGCCATAATTAGAGTAAGTTTTAACATGTTGCATTATAATTTTAATAGTTATAACATTAATAAAGATGAATAATTTTATAATCAAAGTAAACATTCAATCTATGACCTGAATCCACAGATATTTTTTAATAAAATATATCAATTTAGATGCAAGATCATAGTTAAGTAAACTTTTACCATAAAGTAAATCATAAAATAAAACAGTGCATTATAAAAATCTACTCAAAATACTAATATAACTATGAATTTAATGTTTTCATAATGGCCTTACCATGAAAATTAATGTTTAATAATACACTTCAAGATAAACAATCCACTAAGGAAAACTATTTCCCCAAATCATAGATTATATAATTTCAAGTTTGTAAAAACTATCATAAAAATCAGGTTTCAAACACTGTAGATTTTGCAATTGTGATACTTAACCTACATATTAGTTAACTTTCAATCAATTTAATTCTTAAGATATTTGAGAAACTGTTTATTTACTTTCTTGCTTCACTTCAAGTCAGACTGCGATTAAAAGTATATGGTTATTGCCTCTTCATACAGATTTTTTGTTTTACTATAACATGTTAAAAGAATTTAAAATAAAAACTTAAAAAATTTAGTTGAATAAAGTTTAACTTACAATATGCATAGCTTCTTGGTGAACCCCAATGAAATTCCAGCAATCTTGTAAAAAATAATTTCCAAGAGTTTGTAGTAATACAGTTACAAATCTTAAAAATGTGAAGTATACATCAACTCTACTGAGTTTGTTTTTCTGAGACGCCTAGAAAAGGGACAATATTATGATTAATTATACCTGACTTAAAAGTATTATAAAATATAATTCATATATAAAATACATTAATAGATTTTTTTAGAATTAATGTTACTTATGAGACTAAACACAAGCTATAGGAGATAGACCTCTTAATTTTAAATTTCAGTCAAGTTATGGGAACAAAAATTGAAGACAACACCTTTCCTGATCTTTGAATCACAAGAGATTTTTAAGTTCCGTTTTATTTAATATGTAGAAACATCTTATATCTCTCTTTCCACACGATAAGAATTCTGTAAAATGATAATTCATAACTTGAACATCACAGATGAAAAGCTTCTGGCATATCCACTAAGCTTTACATAACTATTGCAAGGTTGCATATATAAAAATACAATAAATAGTTATACAAAGTTTAAGCAAGTGTTTTATTCCACATCTTTTCAGAATATTTAAATTAAATACAAAATATCAATAATTTTGAATTCTTTTAAATCTTACAATAAAATCCAATATGTATAGAATACAAAATACAAATACATAAATATTAAATTTTAAAACAAAATTTAGAGTTATTAAATGTGTATATATATATAGACTTAATGTTATTTTATCAAAACTTACTAATTTTATGCGTTACTGATATTCACCTTTCTATCGCCCAGGAAAATGGTTTTTGCTGTACTAGTGAATTTAATAATTAACATAATTTTCAAATAGTGTGTATTTTAATTTACTATTATCAATACAAAACTTATTTGAATACAAATTAATGATAATCTATGATATAGAAAGATATATACTTTATCTACTCTTTTTTTTGCAGTAAGTCATTGAATAAGCATTTGCAGTTGCATCATTCTTCTTTTAATATTTATTAGAAAAAGTATTTATAATGAATTTTGTCTTCCTCAAAGGAAAATCACTACCAGTATGGTTTTTCCAAGAAGAAAAAGACAAAAACTTTAATATTTACAACAATAAAAGAAATTCTCCTGTACTTTATTTTTTACAAATATTAAATGTCAAAATCAGAAGCTTTTTAAAATAAAATTCAAATTTTAGAGAAATCCTTCATTTTTTTTAATAAATAGATTTTATACTATTGTTAAAAATAATCTATATACTATGTCATTGCATACAATAGCACTCAAAGAATTGACAGAAAAGTTTTGCAATTTCTATACACGAAATATTTAACAAGCTATAAAAAGAAAGAAATTAAAAATGAAAGATAAGACATCTCTAATAATTTTTGAAATTCTTATTGCAACTGGAACAAAATTGATGTCATTATTAACTCAGAGAAAGCTAAACTAAGAGATGTTGACAGATTAACTAGTTTGCATAGCTAATTAGCCTAAAAAAATAATCTCTTTATGGAATCTGATTTCTTTTGCAAGAGCTCAAAATAGTCAATATTCCTAAGATATACAGGAAAACTAAAAGTAGTCAAATACTAGATAAATTTGTGCTAAACAATTAATCTGCAAAATATTTTATTTAATTGTAATTTTTAAGAAAAATTTAATTTTTTTTACGATTTATTATATATATTTTAAAGAAAAAGTATTTTTTAATTGATGCTGTTGATTCAAAAGTTAAGTACATTGTTTATAATATTTATTTTACTTTCACACCATGTAATAAATAAACTAATTAAAATTGCACACCAGTATACAGCTCTTCAACATTGAAAATTCATGTGAACCATAATTTCTTTCTCAAATGTTTCCCAAACTATTTGGGATGATGACACAAAATTTTAGATTTAAATATTTTAAAATGTAAGAATTCCAAATACTTAAAAATCTGATATATTAATAATAAATTTTTGTAGTAGCATTTAATATATATTTAAAAATATTATTAGTATTTTTTTAAAAAAAATTCTTATATCATTAAAACTGGAAAATGATTCCTTATTGTTTAGTGGGAACATCTTTAAAATGTGTTGATAAGAAAATTTTATATAATCTAAGATACTATTTTAACATGAGGGGACTCACTTTTTAAACTCATAACACAGATGCTTTTAAACAGAATTTCATACAAAGAGAAAAACTCAGAATTGATACATGTTAATCTACATCATAATTTAACTCCCCTTGACAACTAACATTAATGTTAGTTTTGTTGAATTGAGATTTGGCTACACTGATTGTATACAAATGTCACGTTTTGAAGCTACACCAAGACTGTTGGTGACAATCTCATAATTTTGAGCCTTGGCCAAGTGGTCAATAGAGTTGGCACTTCCCCTCTCCAAATTTTCATAAAAACTAATGAGAGAACTTTGAGCCTTGACCAATTCAACACGCATCGGGTCTACTGTATGGTTATCTTCAATGGCAGTAGGACAACCGACGACTCAACAGCAATAAAACTGGAAACAAGTTTATGGCCATGACCACTCAATTACAATGGCCACTTTGTCTAGATGTGATGAAAACTGCAAACAATGGGGTGGGGGGAAAGGTTCTCCTTTTTTTCTTGCTGACAACTGTTTATTTTTTAAGTTACCTAATTTAACTGTCTTGATAGCCATTTTTAAAAATAAACATGCCCTTCCTTACACAAATATGTTATTTAAGACCAATTATTATCAGGCATTATTTTCTTTTATAAAAATATTATGAGACTGATCTGTCAGACCAAACCAATACATGTTTTTAATTATTTAAAAAAGATTTTTTTTTATACTTTTAAATATAAAATAATTAGGCAAAATTTGAGCATGTAAATATATCTAGAGCTCCAAAGCTGTTATTGCATTGTAAACATATCTAGGTATTAAAATGATAGCAAAATAAATAAGTTCAACTGAAAATATTTAAATAAAAACTGTGATTTTTACCAAATTTTTCCTTTTCTCTGAAATATGCATGTTCATATCAATATCAGACAAAATCAAAGTAACCTCAGGCATGAAACCAGTATTACAAAGTGCTTCAGCAGCCTGTAAAAAATAATTGTAATATGTTATACATTGATATTCAAACATACTATTTTTTAAAAATATTAAATATAACGTTAAATATTTAACTTGTAACTTTTACACAGTGAGTTAAAAAATCAAATTCAAATTAATTATTTGTGTCACAATATATGCCATGTAAGTATTGATTTGAATTACTTTTTGAGCATTTATTTACTGCTTTATTTTGTCTTATTTCAAAATCTATTTTCTCTTTACTGTACATAGTACACAGATATGTACCTTAGTTTATTTTATAGGTTATTTTTAATACAAATTTTTTATTTATCTGGACAACCTATAGTCAAAACTAGCCAAAATACTATGTTTTACTGTATATTCACATACACATATATTTAAAAAGTCCTAAAATATACCTTTTTATGAGATCCCATTGACAGTAAAAGAGTGATAATGTTATGAGCCAACTGCAAACCAGCATTTAACTGGAAAATAATTTTTAAACATCACATATTCTGAATAAAAATCATTTTAAATATTTATTAGAAAATAGAGAGAGAATAATAATAATAATAATAAAAAAAAACTTACTTTTAAGCTCTTTATCAGAAGACTAACTAGTAAAGGCACAACTGAATGATTCTTTAAAATTGACAACCAATCTTGTACTTCTTGAATTAGTTCATTTAATAGACATACAATCACAATTGGTAACTAAATATGTAAATGTTCATTATTTGTAAAAGAATGTATGCACAAATGCACATATATATGTACATTAGTGTGCAAAACTTAAGCAACAAATGCATTTTTTATCAAAAGAATATGAAACAGTTTCAATAGCTTTTGCTGAACAGTATAGTGAAGAGGCAGCTCAATAGAAAGGTGATGCATATGTAAATATCAGCACCATGACAGAGTGGACACCATAGCATGCAAACATGTGGCATGTGCACATTGAGTGACAAGGCAACTTAAAAAGAAGAATTAAAGTGCCTGCTCATGAAAGTGAAATTGTATGTTCATGATCGCTACAAGAAACCATCAGATTGCCTTTAAATATGCTAGAATGATCTGCAAACTTGAAAAGGGGAATAGTTTGATGAATGTTGCACAAAGATTTGGAATAGACAAAGGTGTAGTTTTAAGAGCTTGGAAAGCCTTCCAAATGATAAGATACAGCTGTAAGAAAGGTTGGTCGAGGAAAAGAATGGTAGGTGATGACCAGTACATCATTCTACAAGAAAAAAAAAAAGAGATTGGAACCACACATTGGGCAACCTTGCTCAGTAGGTACATATGACAACTAGATGACAAGCATTGCAGTTTACTGAGACTGTATATTTGCATAAATGTGGCCTATTCGCCCATCGCCCCGAATGCTACATATCATTAACAGCAGCCCATCAGTGGCCCCATTTACAGTGGTGTTACATTCTGTTTTCAGAATGAGCAACAATTCTCAATTCTAATAGTTATGGAAGAAGCTAGGGACAAGCTTCCTCCCACTAACATTAGAGAAAGAGATTGTTTGGATGGTCATGGATGTGGGATCGTTGTATGGTGCTTGTGTAGGAAGGCATTATGTTGAGTGGACAAACAGAGCTCCATATTTTCAACAGTAGCTCCCTTACTGGAGATCATTACTGCAATGAAATTATCAGTCACATGTGTTTCTTCTGCTATTGGTTCAGACTTTATCTTTGTAGAGAACAATGCACATCTACACAGGATCTCTGCTGTTGAGGAGCTTTTGGAAAGTGAGGACATTGCCGAATGGATTGGTCAGCAAACTCCCGATTTCATTCCCATCAAACATGTACGGGATGCCTTTTGGGAGATGTCTGGCAGCAAGAATGAATCCTCCGGAGAAACACCTGAAAAAGATGTTCCTTGAAGAATGGCAACTCTTTCTTCAAGAATTGCATGATAAATTTGGTATTGAGCATGAATAGATGGTGCAATGCAATCACTGCAGTTATATATAGGGGAGTTCATACCTTTTACTAAAGAAATCTGATTTATCATTCTTCTTCATGATCAGACAATGTTTTTTACTAATGTCATTCTGTAAATAAAGCTTTTTCGGTCACTATGTTTGCATGATGCTCTTTTGTGCATATGTAGCGTGTGAGAATTTCATATCACCCATTTTTTTTTTTTTGAAATTACAGCACAACCTGAAAAGTTGCTTAAGTTTTGCACATTAGTGTATAAATACAGGTGTAATGAAGATAGATACAAGATAGGTACAGAACTAGTGTAAACACAACTTTAATTCTAATAAGTTGAACTCATATTAGTGTACAATTCTATACAAATATACATTTATAAGAGATAGGAACCAAGAAAAACCACAATAAATTATGCACCAAAATTTAACTGCAATAACAGAAATCACAAAAATAATAGCATTGCACATGTAATAAAACTTCTATAAATTCCAAATAAGTTTTTTAAAACTTCTTCAATATTTTAGTTAAATTTCAATGTTTGATTTTTTTTTTTTTTTTTAAAAGCCTAGTATAAACAAAATATTTACTTTTAAAGGTCGAATAAGAGTTTTTGCTTCAAGTAATTTATCTAGTTAGGAAAGAAATATTAATTTACTTCAACATTTTATACAAAATATCCCAACACACATTTTATCTTCACAAAAAGTAATAATTAAATGCATCTTTAATCCACTTGTTTATAATAATAATTTGCTCATTATTAAGTTATATTTTTCGAGAAATTCAACAGTTTTATCACAAATTCATAAAACATTAGAATTTAATTTAAGAACATTAGATTTTAAAGAATTATTTCTTTATTTCCTACCTTTAGTACTCCTTCAATATTTTTTGGATCTAATGGTTGGTGAATCAAAAAAGATGCTTTTTTCAGCAGCTGACAACATGGAACAATCCAATCTTTAATGTTTTTAACTAATTTTTTTTTTAAAAAAAAGAAAGAAATTAAGACATAAGAAAATTCAGTTCTAATTCCAAACACAAAATAATACCTTACAAAATATAATGGTATACTTTAAGAGGTATACACTGCTGCATTAATAAATCATACTACTACACTGAAAAATAATATATATAAGTATAAATTCAAAGACAACACAATAACAACTGATGCAACTTTTATTAAAACATACATAAAATCAATATCTGAAAATAAATTTTTTTGTTTTTTCTTTAAAAAGTTTATTAGAAAACATATCATTAATTCTAAAAGAAACGTATTAAAACATCGTAAGCACAAAAAGTTTAACATAAAATCAAAAATGATATAGCATGTATAAATAAAAAGAAATAATAAAAAAAAAAATTAAATAATTTGTTCAAAAATATTTTGTAAAGAAGTTAAAAATTTATAGCAAATCACACAGCAATATTATCTTATAACAATTAAATATACATGTGTGTACAGAGTAAAATCTTACAAGAATCTAACATTTTTGCAGAGCTTTAGTACCAAAAATTTTTATGCTATAACTAAATGTAATGTGCATGCATAAATTTTGTGCAAGTCCTTGGAATGTGTTTATTGCTGTACTGAAGGTTGATAGAAGGCTTTCAAGAAGACAATGCTATATTCCGCTTGAGGTAGGAGTGATAATTTTTTAAAAATATATTTACCTCAATAAATAAACTTTAAAAAACTAAACATTAATATTCAGTTATGCCAGATAAGAAACTTAAATTTTACTAAATGTTTTAAGAAGAAAAATGGTTAACCGAATCCTTGAAATTTTATGTATTGTCATGAACTTCACTGTAATGTACTTACAGAAAAGTATTAAATTCACAAACTAAGTCTTGTCTTGGGAATAGTGATGTGACATATGTATATATATATTGTTACATAGATCAGGGTTCAGGGATTTTATGCATACCAGTTGCAAAGAGTAAGACAGTTCTTCAGGAGCAATGGAAATTTATTGCCTAAAAGCAATCCTTGAAATACAGAATACACAGCAAAATTTGCAGAATAAATCTCAGAAGGTCTTTACACCTTTAACAGCACTTAGATACAACTATCAATTTCTAAAATACAAATATGTAAAAGGTTATTCACAAGCACTCACTCGTCTTACACAGCAGTAGCAGTAATAACTAATCGCTGGTTGACTCTTCCCGATCAAAACAAGACTCAGTTTTGGCAAGCGACTCCCTATTTATACGCCCCAAGGTTCTTTTGAGAAAGATCTGCTTACATCATACATTGCGATATTATGCCAACTTGGCTCTACCGCTAAAACTTCACCAAGCTTCCATTGAATCGCCCTTATAATGTAAGGAACAGCATTGCTTGCGAATATTACAATTTTTAACATAAAATAAATACAATATAGAGTAATATAAACATATTACACATCCAAATATAAACTATTTACATTATTTTGCAAAAATTTGTAACAATATATATGACAATATTGTGGTCATTGGTAATTCTTTCTTTAACAATGATCATATTTTAGATGGTTGATGCAATATGGATGTTATTGATAAGGCAGTTTTTTGTTGGTGGATAATCCAATTTATTGTACATTGAGACAACCACAAACATGGAAGACACAAAGAACGAATAAGACATACATACATACGTACTACATAATGAAGACAGAGAGAGAGGTTTTCCACACACACACAGATTCACAGGGTTTTATATGAAGCGGCAAACAAAAGTTCCAACTCATATGACTTCCATGGACAGAGCTTGTGATTGGTGAAAAGACATCGTATGAGAATATCTTATGTAAGTTCATTTTAAATAAGCCGAGGTTTTATATTTTTTACAGTTATGGTTACAATTATCCCGTTATGCGAGTAAGCTAGTTAATTATTTGCTTGCAAGTCCTGAAGGCCAGGACCATTACAAATTAAAGTTATTTGGATGAATTATTACCTACATATATATACGTATTGTTGTTGTTATGCCACCTGATTGACAGTAACATCAGATCAAGGCCCGCAAAATTTATCGTGGAAAGGGGTTAGTTGTACGTCTGTTGTTATCCTTAGCTTAGATCATCATGCAGGTGACAGTACGATTTGGTTTGGTTCCACCCCAATTTTGTATACATATATATAACATTATATGATTTGCATAAGAAGAAAAAAGTCTTACTTTCTAGGTTTGTCTTAGAATGCAGTCTCACAATAAAAACTGCTATAGAGACCACTACTAGTTGCTCCCTAGGATGAATACTTTCAGCATTGTAAGCAACTTCATTGAGAATATGGAATATAGGATTATATGATTCTTCAGAGTTGAGAAGAGATATTAATTCACTGGGAAAAAAAAGTAAATCAAATAAGAGTGAATAAAATATTTTGTTTTAATTTTAGAGATCTTAAAACATTAGTTAAAAATTTTTATACTAAACAATTTTTAGCAAGTATCTAAAACCTGTAATTTTTTTTAAAAAAATTGTCCTCATATATAATTTTTTTTATACATACAGTGGTACCTCGACATACGAGTTTTTCGAGATACGAGCGAGTGATTTGTTGCTTTGAGTTACGAGCGAAATTCGAGATACGGGTTCGGTTTAGCAGGTCGGCCGGTAGTAAGAAAAAGCTGGTAAGCCGGAAAAAGCTGTGGTCTGAAGCTGTAGCTGAAAGGATCTACGAAGAATTGGAACCCAGTATGTCAGTAGAGGAGGAGATTGTATCTCTGGGGAAATCCATGGGTCTAGAGGTGGAAGAGAGAGAGACGTGAACGAGCTCGTCGAGGAGCACACCCAGGAACTGACGACTGAGGAGATACAAGAGCTACAGTCACAGCAGCATATGGAGGGTATGCAAGAAATTGGTTTCAAGGAGTCAGAGGAGGAGGTTATTTCTACAAGTAAGATAAAGGAGATCTTAGGAATGTGGGAGAGAGTTTCACAGTTCGTGGAAAAGAAACCCAGAAAAAATTGCAACAGGTCGTGCATCTGATCTTTTTAATGACACTTGCCTAACTCATTTCCGGAACATTCTGAGAGGGAGGAAGAAACAAACCTCCTTGGACATGTTTTTTTCTAAACGGCCTACAGGTGAAAGCGAGAAAAATGTAGCGAAAAAGGCAAAGACCCAGTGAGGATATCTAATTTATTTCTTTATATTCTCTTTTTTGTTTTTGTACAATAAATATTTGTCATTTTTAAATACGTTTTTATTATTCAAAACCACGTAACAAAAATAACTAGGGTGACATTTTGGGGGTTGGAACGGATTAATGGTAGTTCAATTATTTTGTATGGAGAAATTTGCTTCGAGATACGAGTAATTCAAGATACGAGCAAGGTTGCGGAACGAATTAAACTCGTATGTCAAGGTACCACTGTATATACTTTTAGCAAAAATTTTTTAAATATTAGATTTCTGTAAAATAAAGTATATTTTCTGGTGGGAGGGGGTTCACATGATTTATAATATTTCCCAATTTTATTTTACAATATTCAAAATATTCACATTTCATTTCTAATCAATATGGTTCCCAATCTTTAAAATAACAATTTATAATAAATAAAAGAAAATATTTTGCTAAACAATATAAGGAAATTGTATATTAACCCTATGCAGAGATTTATTGCTAAAGATTAACTGCTTGTCAGAAAATAATTGCCAAAGATTTTATGAGTTATGACAACACTTTCTTAAACATTTTCTGGCACGCACACACACAAATGTTGAAATTTGCTAAAGACTGCCAATACCATAGAATTTATAAGTAAATACCCCATATAATTTATAATATTTATACAATACTTCAAAATTTCTGTAATAAATTCAACTTCAAAAGAAATAAACTAAAATATATAAATGATAAAATTATTCACCTTTGCCAATGCTTAGACAGCATTAAAAGCAACTCAGAAAGAAGAATAAGGCTACGAGGATTATTTTCCTGCATCTAAAAAATAGATTAGCATCACAATGACTTTGAATAAAAATATTGCAGAAAATACAAAAATATACAAAAATGAAAATTTCAAAACAAGATTTTATGTTAAAATAAGAATTTTTAATGTTATAAAGTAAGGATAGCCCCCCCCCTTTTAAAATACTATAATGAAATCAAACTCTACACAAGTTCAAGAGTAAAAATCAAATAAGAAAATATAAATAAAATTTTTTATAAGTATATGTAACTTCTTACCCCTTTCCAACCTTTGGTTATGAAATATTTTACTAGGAAAACAAGAAATTATTTTAATATATTCATTATAAGTATATACAAAAAAAAAGGGGGGGGGGAGAGAAATATACATGAATTTTACCTCAGAAACAATAATTCACAGTGTACTGACAATAATACTACTTTATAATATAAAATTTTCTGAATTCAACGATAATAAATAAAAACATTGTTTCATATTTCAGTATTTACCTTTAATCATATGAATTACAAATAATTTCTAAAATATTTGAACAAAAAGTAAATGCATTCCAGTTACATTTAGCAACATTTATTATAAATCTTTTAAAATATTAGATTTAATTCTAAGTTTCTAAATTGGATAGAATTTTTTATCCAATGAATTAGAAAATTTAGAATATATGAAATTAACTTTAAAATATAACTAACCTCTTTCAACAGATGTTTTAGAATATCTTTTAATATTTTCTCCTTTATATCAGATGAAAGCATTAAAGGTTCATACTAGGAGAATAAAAAGATGCTAAATTAAAGTCAAGAAAATTCAAATAAAACATGTTTACTACATTTAAATTAAATATCATAAAATACATTTATAGTGAAATTTATAACTTTACCACAGCAACTATCAAAAGGAAATCTCTCCAAGCAGTGAGAAGAGCAAAAGAATCTTGAGAATCAACACAAATGGAATCAAGTGAATGATATGAGACATCAGTACTACTATCCATTGATTCATTACAGTGAATATGCTAAAAGTAATAAACACTTGCTGTATTAAATTAAAAACATTTGATTTTAACAGAAAACAGGAACCCCCACCCCCTAATTTAATATTTAGTTGTTAATAAAAATTTTGAACACTAGCTTTATTTTTAAAAGAAAATCAGCAATATGTTATTGTATTAATGAAATATGGTAAAAAGATCTAATTTTTATATTAACCATCTATTTAAGAAAGAGGAAAGGGAAAATGAATGCTTAAGGACAAAACCATAAAAGTAATCTTGTAAACATTCATTTATAAATTTTTTGATTAAAAATAGGAAAGCTGGAAACCAGCAAAATAAGCACATAATATTAAAAGAATATAATAAATAACTTGAATTTAATCAAAATATAATCATTCACATTAAATATATTCTAATCTAATACACTTTAAAAAAATGAAAAATTATCATTCCAGATTAAAAATACAAATTATAATGTGACTTTACTTTATCTATGTAATTATACAAATACTAAAAGCAAATAACAAATGGAAGGGAATGTGTTATTTTTAGTATATAACAAAAAAAATTTCTATCAAAAACACATGTTAGTAAATAATTTAATGATTCTTTTATAGAGATATTTATTACTGCTTTGATAATTTTTTAAAATTTTCGGGTAAATTAAAATTATTGTAGAAACAATTTATACAAGTAATATTGTAATTTATTATTAAATAAAAAATAACAAATGGAAGGGAATGTGTTATTTTTAGTATATAACAAAAAAAATTTCTATCAAAAACACATGTTAGTAAATAATTTAATGATTCTTTTATAGAGATATTTATTACTGCTTTGATAATTTTTTAAAATTTTTGGGTAAATTAAAATTATTGTAGAAACAATTTATACAAGTAATGTTGTAATTTATTATTTAACAAAAATAATGAATGCAATACATTAAATAAAACTGTAAATATTCATACCTTTGACCATTTTAGAAGTGAATTTTTAGCATCAATTTGTTGGAAAATAGACTTCACATTCTCTTTCAATCTATTTCTTTAAAAGGAATTAATTAACTTAAATTAATAAAGGGTTTTACAAATTTATATAAAAATAAAAAGTATATATATAATAAACAAAACAAATTTGGAAATCTTATTTTACATTTTTTTTTTTATTTCTTAAGATAAAATATAAATTGTGTATAAAATTCAGACTCCATGAATGTAGAAAAATAATCCTTATATATAAAAATTATGTGTCACAGTGTTTGTCCGCGATGGACTCAGAAAATACTCAACCGATCATAATATATTTTTGCATACTGTGTGTAATTTTGTCCATCTTAAAACATAGTATAGTTTTTATTGTTAATTAATGATGCCATAATTTTCTTACTACCGGAAATGTGAAGAATCCGGAAAACGGGATAATTCACAAAATGTCGAAATGTTCACGTGTCTGTGAAAGCAGATATTGTAAATCAAAATGCACGAAAAGTAAGTGCCAGGCGAATTTCGGGGTGTGGAGTTCAATTTTTGAATCTGTTTTCAAAAATAACTGTAACTTTGCCAGATAATGCCGGTCGACCATATTTTAGACACACCGGGGTAGGGCCTTTGATCGTGAAAATTTGGTCCCTTGCGCATTTCAAAACAGATAATCTGAATATGATGTCCGATCTGAGAAATAACTGTAACTTTGCCCGATAATTTCGGACGACCATCTATTACGCAAACCGTGGTAGGAGCTTACCCTTAAAGTCTTGGTTCGGGAAAAGTGCGTTTCTGGTGTAATTCGGGATGGTGAATGAGAGCCTGAAATCACATTTTAGAAATCCCTGTAACTTTGCTTGATAATGCTGGATGACCTTAATGCCCCTTCCAGGGACTGAACTTGCAATGTCAGGGGCACCAAAAGTAATCTCTAGTTGTATCTAGGGATGGGGAACAATATTCTGAAATCAGATTTCAGAAACTCCATCAACTTTGCCCGATATTGTCTGAATTAGGTGAAAAGGCATATCATTCGAGTCTCGCTTCCAGATTTTCATTCCCTCTAGCGACTGAACTTGCATGCGCTGGAGCAGCAAAAGTCAATTCCGTCTGCATTTTGGGGTGTGGAATGAGAATATGAAATCGAATTTTAGGAGTTCCGATAACTTTGCCGGATAATGCCGGTCGATCGTATTTTAGGCACACTGCAGCAGGGGCTTGCTTTAAACGCCTAGGAGCGAAAAAACTTTGTCCTTGGCTTATTTCAAAACGGATAATCCGAATCTGTTATTCAATCTTAGAAATTACTGTAGTTTTGCCAGATAATTCTGGATGACCATCTATTACGGAAACTGAGGCAGGAGCTTACCCTTAAAGTTTTGGCATGGAAAAAGTGCATCCCTGGTGTAATTTGAGATGGTGAACGAGAGCCTGAAATCAAATTTTAGAAATTCCTGTAACTTTGCCAGATAATGTCGGACGACCTAAATATTTGCGGACAGCAGCACTAGCTTAATTTGCCAATGTAGAGACGCAAAAAGTGGGTCTTGGATGTATTTCTGGACTGCCAATCCGAATATTCTCATTCCAATTCAAGATAATACCATAACTACATCAAATAATGCCAGACAAACGTATTTTATGTGAACCTTGGCAGGTGCAAGCTTTAAAATTCTTGAGGTGTGAGAAATGCTTTCCTGATGTTTCTCTGGGTGCGGAACATGAATATGAAATTGGATTTTAGAAACTTCTGTAACTTTGCCGGATGATCATAATGTCCCTCTTAGGGACTGAACTTACAAGTGCAGGGGTGTCGAAAGTGGGCCCCAAGTGCTTCTTGGGGTGGGGAACGAGGACCAAGATTCGGATTTCAAAAGCTTCCGTAACTTTTCTGAGTATTGCTGGAATGAGGTCGAACAGCTTTGCGTTCGAGTCCCACCTCTGGATTTTCATTCCCTATAGCAACTAAACTTGCAGGTGCATTCTTGCAAAAATACGATGGCAATAGGAAATCGCATTGGCAATTGCATCTTCGGGCATTGTCGTCACTTTGTTAGATAGTGGGAAATATGCAAATTCCGCATCAAGCTGCCATTGGACATTCATAAGATACAAGATGCAATGTGTACCATTGAAAAAAAGAGTGGATTGGCTACAGTATTGCAAATGAATTCAATCATGATCAGGCATAAGTGTACCATGACCCATAAATATTCATTCAAAGCATTATACAGTACTTAGCAAGATTTAATCGGCAACGAGAAAATATTCGGTGTTGCTGTCGTACTACTGTCTGGTGATTTCCGACACACATTAACAGTCATTCCTCCCTCTACTTTTGCTCACGAGAGTAACGCATGCTTAAAACAATTGTTTTTATGGCGAAACGTAGAAACACTTCGATTGATCTTAAACATGCGAGTACATTTGCAAGATGATCAATTGGAGCAAATACTTTCTAACCAACTGCTGAATATTGGAAATGGTGAAGTAGAACTTTATCCCATTACATAACGCATGAAATAGCCAGACAGTTTCTGTACTGCTCTTCAGATAAAAAGGAACTGATTGAAAGTGTCTTTCCGGATATACTGTATAATTATCTAGATAATTATTGCCTCTGTAATCCTGTTACTTAATCAAACAAAATGTTGATATTGTGAAAAATTAACTTCCAGATACAGAGTTGTTGCCAAGTGATCCAATGCCTTTTAAATCAATCGACACTATTGTAGATGGAAAAAAATCCCGTAAATTTCTCAACCGAGATTTTGAATTCTTTAGATGTATCAGGAATGTCACCACACAATCTTCGGTTGAAGAGTGGTTCTCTGGTTATTCTGCTGTGTAACTTAAATCCACATAGATTATGCAACGGTGCACGTTTGATCACCAAAAGTATTATACTGGGAACTTCTTGAAGCAAACATTTCAACTGTAAATTGTAAACGAGAATTCGGTTATGTTACTATGTAATCTGTTGCCACGTATTTTACTGATACTGTCAGAATCCCTAATACCATTCAAAAGGCTTCAATACCCGATTCATTTGGTTTTCGCAATGACCATAAATGTATCTGAAACCCAAACAATATTCATTTGATGCTTGGACTTAGAAAATCCATGTTTCTTGAATGGGCAACTAGATGTTACATGCCCCCATGTGTGGAAACCGTTGAATCTATTTGAGTTAGCAAATGACGGGTTACCGAAAAATATTGTGCCCCGATTAGTGATTAGGTATATACAATTATTTATTGTTATACTTCAAAATGATAAAAATAATTTTAAAAAATGCAAAAAATCAATGTTATTCACCACATTTATAAAATTAAATCTTCATATGTTGTTACTTAACAACCTCATCAGTAATTCATGCATTATACTATACTCAAATAGGAGATGAATAAAATGCAAAATTAAAATCATTATGTTTTAAACTTTATTTTAACCCTCCGAAGATTAATTTGACTGCATTGAATAGCTTAGAATAATATTGTGAATTAACGTGTTAAAACAAAGCCACAGCAACGCGTGGCCGGGTCAGGTAGTTTCTATTAAAAAGTTAATTTTCTGCCAATTTAATAAGCATAAAAAAAGCACAGTAAAAACAAATTTTAAGATCAATAAAGGTAATATTTCAAATTTTTAGATACTTGAAACTTAAATTTATAATCATTATCTTGCAAAAGGAAGAAAGAAGTCATAAGTGATAATATGGTAACAGTACAGTGAAATATATTTAACATGAAAGCATTTAAGATGTATCATTTTGTGTTAACCAATATTTCTATGGTTCTGACCAACTACTATGCATTTTCATGCATTTCTGCCTCCTTTCTTAACATGCAACGGAAATGGCTTAACATGAATGAGGAATGTTATGAAAAGTATGTCCAGTTATTTAGATGGCACATTTCAATGGTGAAATGAATAACAAGATGGACGATATTGAACAATTTGATGCTTAAAAAAATGCAAAGAAAAATGTCAGATCATTTTCCAAAAAATTTGAAAATTTTGTGTATTAAATTTCATATTAAAAATTGTGTGTTAAATTTTGTATTAGTTGGAATGTTTTTTTTCATTGATTTTTATCAAATACATGCATATATACATATTTATGTGAGTGAGAATATTAACGTCGCACTGATTAGCAACACGAGGGCTTTTGGCGACGGTCCGCGTAATTTTGAACCATGGTCAAGTGATGTGGACGACACCTGAGCTGGCACCCCCTCTCCTAACTACCACACCACACCAACGGGAGGACGTTTGAGCTCTCGACAGATTTAACGTGCATCGATCACCTACACGGCGGGTCTTTAGTGGTACTAGGATCGAACTCATGACACACTAGCCATGATTCGATGCCTAAACCACTCGGCCACAGCGGCCTCACATATTTATGTAAATAAAACAAACTATAATAAAGTTAATTTTGTTGATATATGGAGGGATTTTTTTGCAATATCCTTTAACATGAAATTCTTTTTATACGAAAAACTATTTCAGCCTCTTAGTTTCATGTTAAGCAGTTTTCACTGTAATAGAAACAAAGCAAATTACTTTAAAACAAAAAATTTCCAATAAAAGAAATAAAAATCTGCAATTATAGCAAAGGCTTATACTTAATAATCCCCACATATTATCATAACTTTTTAAGTAATGCAAGAAGGGGGGATATTAAACAAATGATGTACTTACTTCCCATTATAAAATACTTCCAGAGCCAATGTTCGAATGATGTATGCATTTATACCTGGATTGTCATGTGATAATTCATCACTTAATAAAGAACTGCACATCAAATTCCAAAACTGAGAGCTAGATTTAAATATTAAAAAAGCATGAATACACAAACTTAAGAAAATAATTGAAATTATAACCTTACAATAAAAAAAATTACACAAAAAATTATTTACTCTTCTTTTAGAGCTTCCATAGCTAAAGCCTGGTGACCAACCCACAGAGCATGAATAAATTCCACAGAAGCACAAAGAAGTTCACTAGGATATATGTTTTTTGACTGAAAAGAAAACATAAATTTAAACAATTGTTGTTGTTGTCATCGTGTTTCATACTGGGATACATACGAAAGACAAAAGATATATGAAAAGAAACATACAATACAAACACAGAAGAATATAGACTTTTATTACAAACAATGATCCCAGCAGAGAACAGGAGGGGTGCCCTGCCTTTCATTCAAGACGGGAATCTATTTCAGGCGAAAATTCGATTTCTTTTCTGGAAGATACATCCATGCTTTATTCGGGATTCAAACCCGAGTTCACTTGATTACAAGTCGAGTGGCCTAACTACCATACTAGGTGGGGCGACATTTAAACAGCCAAATGCAAAAATAGGTAATAATGAAATACTGAACTGAAAATGTGTGTGGTGCTTCATATCTAATATGATAATCATTATAGTAATAACATCAATCCAAAAAGCCTAATGCATGCAAATTATAAGAGATTTTATGAAATAATATAATTTGAAAGTCTCAAATCATAGTTAATTGAAAACAGTAACATTATTACCAAATAAACATGGATTACTCTATTCTTTTTTAAAAAATACCAAATAAAGGATTAAAATAAAAATTTATATCTCTAAAAAAAACCCATCATAAAACACTTAACTGAAAATGTGAGTTTGTGTGTGCTGCTTCAGAAATATTTTTAAAAAGTGAAGCAGTTTATTCAATAACTTAAATTTTAGAAATTTTATATTAAGTATTATTAAACAAAAAATATTCAGTGAATTTAAAATTCTGAGCAGGTATTTTTCAGTAAAAGAGAAATTTAAATAAAACTATTTTACAACCAAAGCTACATATTAGTTGAAAAAGTTTCTTTAATAATCATGAGAAAGTTTATAAAAAAATATTTTTAAATACTTTATACATTATTTTTTTTACATCACCTCTAATTTTAAATATTTCAAAAAATTAAACAAAAAAATCCACATTTTTAATAATTCAATTTACATACAATATAATTAGTAACTGTGTTATGAGAAAATTAAGAATAATGAAGATAATTTTGTCACATTTGATTATTCATAAAATACACTTTTTAATTATATTTCTCCGATTCCTTTATTTTACTTTAGAACATTTCAATACAGCCTTATATCACAAGTTTAAAAATAATTAATTAATTATGATTATTGGCTTTTTAGACTTTTACTTTTTATCTTCAAAATCTATTTTATCAATTTGTATCATATTGATAACAGAGAAGGTTATTTAAATTTGTAAATGATAGAATAAAAAACAATCATATTCAGAAAAAAAGTTTAAAAAAATAGTAATATTATTCCCATGTGAATGTTTTAAATTACTCAAAAATACAAATTACATAAGAAATCTATTTTTTTATTAAAAATAAATAAACCATTTTATTTAAGATATATTAATCAACCTACATCATTTTTCTTGTCATTGAGGATCTTCTTAACACACTCCAAACAACTTTTATTTTCTTTTTCCTAAAGCAAAAAATAAGGCCAAAAAATTATATTGAATATAAGAAATATAAACAATTAATGTTTCAATTAATATAACATTTTAATCTCTTTAACAAATAAAAAGTTAGTATATACCATTTTTTTTAAGGAAAAGACAAAAATGAACACTATTTACAAGAACATTCAGTACAATTAAATTTCTAAATTTTTTGTTGCAAAATTGTACTTGCAGTTGCCTTTAATATACTTGCCTTTAACCTCATAACATTGTCAAAGTCATATGGAGTAGCATCATTGTCGTTTATCATTGCTGCCAGCAGACTGGCCTTACATAATGTTCATTCAGCAAGGAATCCTATTTCAGTCTTAAGGCGGATGACCATCAGATCCATGTGTGGAGGGGCCAAAGTCAGTAGTCTCAATCAGTGCTTGTTTTACATAGGCATAAAGCATTACTTCTGATGTGAAGTGCTATCTTTTACAACTGCAAGTTACCTCTAGTCCTCCTGAGTAGAATTTTAACAACTGAATTACATGTGATGACATTCTGCAACCAGTTGCATTATCTTTCATAGCATGTTCTTCTGAAATCATTTTCTAACAAAGTCAAATCCCATTATAACTAGTGTATAGTTTACCATGTCCTAGATAATCTCCCTTGAGCAGCAAGGTCACTAAACATTTCAGTAATCAGACTGGCTTGGTATTGATTTTTTAAATAAATATTGCCCTCTAAAGAAGAGGTGGACAACCACCAGCCCGCTTTGAATAATTTTGCAGCCCGCAAGATTCTTCAAACTTTACAAAATAGGATGATTTTGTGCAATATTTTTGTTTTTAGAGTAGTGTTTTGTAGCAAATAAATCCCATACTTATTTCTATTTAATCACATTGCTTCTGCTTTTATAGATACTTAAAAATGGGCAGAATTGCATTGCAGTGATCCCCCACAGCATCACGCTTGATTCCTGTAACTTTATTCAACTTACTCCAGCGAATAGTTTTTTTCAAAAATGAAATTTATCAAACATAAAACATGTTCAAACTTATTGGAATAATACCTGCAACATTAACTACAATGTGCAAATACATGCATTAAGATGGACTTGCAAAAACTAAGTGAAATAGTTGAGAATGAAATATCTCATTATTTAAATAAATTAAACATTAATTGATCATTGCATTATAATATTATTTATGTTTGTATACATGAAAAATAATGAAAGTAATAATAATCCACTGTTTTAAATTTTCACTCCAATGAATGCTTATATAATGGGTCCAAATCTAGTATAAATATATATATTTTTTTATATGCAGCCCACAGCATTATAGTGTTTTTCCCAAGTGGCCTACAAGGTCATCTGGTTTGGCCATCCTTGCTCTAAAGTGACATGAGGGCAAAAGGCAAAGGATCTCGTAATTTTGAACCTTGGTCAAGTGGCAAGGATGACACCCGAGTCGGCCCCCTATGCTCCAAACTTCCACATCACACCAACATGAGGATTTTAAGCCTCTCAATCAGTTTATAACCTGGATCAGCCCCTCTAAATGGCTGGTTTTAGTGGCACATACTTGCTTGGGACACAGTAGGTTGCCAGATATGAGCATCAAACAATGTCATAGCAGACAACAATGTCATATGTGTGCATGTAGCAGAATATAAAGTATGATGAATCTTTATCATGCCTCATACTGACATATAAAAGCATGCATTCCATTAAAAAGATTTTGCCAATTATTGATTTTCACATTCAGTATTCAATTGCTGACAAATGATTAATTCTTTGGATTTGAATTTTTAATCAGTTCATTGCAATAACTTTTACATATTTTTAAAGTCAATAAAAACAATAACTTTCTTTAAAGTCTCTTTTTTTTAAAAAGAATGTATGTTGTAATATTAGAAAGCAAATTCTTTTTTTACAGCAATAATCTTAAATAAAAATCAACCATACTACTGATCAAATTACTCAATATTAATATTGCACATATTAGTTAACTGAATCTACAGCATAATTTGAACTAGTATACAATTATAAAATAAAGCAAATAACTATTACTTTCAAATTCATCACTTGTTAATTTATAACAATCATACATAAGAATAGACTTTTTGAAAATGTAATTAACCATTGTATCAAAAATAAAAAAACATAAACCAATACCAACCTTTATTTCTATGTCACCTTTTCTTTTAACATTAATAAACATTTCAATAAGACCAGGTTGTTGTACCACACATACAGTTAAAAATTCCAATATTGAAACTTTTAATCGTATGTCTTCATACGGAGAGTTAAGGCGAGCTAAGAAGTGATCTCGTATTGCTTCAGCTTCAGAGCCAAAACACGCCAATAAGGACATTGGAAATTCCTGAAAAATATTTTAAAGAATTTGAAAATTTAACATAAAATTAAATAATTTAATACCAAGATACAACTGAATGATAAAAAGATTAAACTTCTTTTTTTTTATAACTTACAGCACAGTTCCCAACCCAAAGAAAAAATTACAATATTGAACTTAATTTTCCATTTTATTTCAAGGAGTTTTGTTCTCATAAATTTTAAAATCTTGCACACACATTTTCTATAATCTGAGTAGTAAAATTTTGCAGCAAAGTTTTACTTTCACTCACTAATACATAATTACCGATAAATATTTATTTTAAAAAATATTTCACGGTTATGAATAAGTATACTCAAACTATAAAGAAATTAAAGTACAAAAAATTTGGAAAAATTCAATTTTCAAAACACATGCATTCACCCATTTTAAAAATAAATTTAATAATGAAAATTTTTAATTACACATTTTAAGCAAAAAGCTCTTTAAAATGCACATACCTTAGCAAATCTCTTCAGTAACTGAACTGCTAGAATAGCAAGTCGAGAATTGTAACGTTGAAAAGCATAATGAGCAACCATTAACACTACTTGTGGTTGGTTTGTATGCCCAGGAGTAGAAAATAAAACAGCTTCAAATGGTGTAACTTCAGCTTTAGGACTAAGAGTAGTTTTATTGCGCAACAACAAAAGACGATTCAGCACTGATAAAGATAAACGAATCATTGAGGCTATTTGATCTCCTAAATCGCTAAAATAAGATTTAAAAAAATATTTGTTAAAATAAAAAATTTGTATACATAGAAAAATTTTAACAAAAAATATAATTTGGGCACAATCAAAATATCAAATATATTACATGTTATGGATGAATTAAATAAATATTCCACATATTATACAGATAATAAATTCTCTTAGCAACAATAGTAAATAATATAAAATTACTATGTCAAAATTAAAAAAATAATAATTGTAACAAACCTATTTTGTTTTAATATTGTCTGCTGAATGACCTCTTCTCCAGTACAAACAATTTTCAATAATGTTTGACCAGCTTCAAAATGAAGAAGACTAAAAATACATAATTCTTGTGCCTTACAGCTAAATGAAAATAAAACAATTTAAACATATATATATGTTACCTTTTTCATTTATTCAATTTAAGAACTTAACTCTGAATTAAAAATTAATGTAATAAATGAATGAAATATGCTTTTAATAATTTTAAAACATAGAATTAAATTTGAAAAATTATCTTGAGAGAAAAAAAGAAAACAGATTATTCAGAAAAAAATTATGCAGAATAATTATGCCTAATTTTAAGACGGAATTTAAACACCAATTTAAAATTTCATTTTAATTATTTAAATTTGTATTCAGATTTTGTAAAAAGCATATTAAAATTTTTAATGGATATTATACTTCATTTAGTTACAATGTTAATGATCCCTAAATTTCAGAAGTATGCCTTACAGGAATCATGAAATAATATAAAGCTACAATAACATTTTATAAGTATTTGGAGTTTTCATCAATAATTTTGAGGCACGGTCAATACTGCTTTTTGAGGCTGTCAGCTAATTGATACATTATTTATAAGACCATTTCAGATGAAATGGAAATTAAACTAACAGTTAATAACTTTTTATCATTAGCTTTTATTTTAATATTGCTTTAAAACTTTTCATTGTGTTTTTCAAAGTTTAAAAATATTTATTTGCAAATGATATTTCTTTTCAATAATTTTTAAAAATATTGAAAAAAATTACAAATTGTTTAATTTTGAATTAAATATTAAATAATTTTATTTAATTAAAACAAAATATTTTGGTATTAGTGACCTAATTAAGTGGATTTGACAGTATTTATAAGTACACAATTTCTTCTAAAATAATAAAATATTACATATATATATGTATAAAACTTACATAGTTTCCAATCTGTTCTTTTCAACAGAGAATAAATTATGAAGTAAATTCAAACATTTTTGACCTATGAAGGGAGAAAAGTGGTAAATAAAAATAATTAATTAAACAAACAAAATTCTTAAGCAATAAATATTGCATACCTATGAGAATCCTTTGTTGATGTTCATTATAGTACCATTTGTGGAAATATGAAAATAGTTCTCTTAGAATATAGATAACACAAGCAAGGAAATTATCATCTTCTTTCACTACAGTCTTTTTTTCGGAAAAAAAAGAGAGAGAAATACCATGCTTAATATTAAAAATCATTTTTTATACCAATAATTCAAAGTTAAAACACAATTAACACAAGATATCTGAAAAATAATGCAAAATATACAATTCCACATGATAAATGTTTTTAAAATGCTCATTTTGGTTTTGTCTCTAATAAACTCAAGATATAGTGAAAAAGCACTAATTCATTCTGGTAGAATGAAGTTAATTGAACTTGGGAAGTCTAAAGAAAGTATTGCCCTCCAGTGAATTCCCAGCCATTTTAATATTTCTGAAAATGAGAAAGCAGATAGGCTTGCTAAAGAGGGATCTCTCATGTCCCAACTGTGCCCATGGTAGCCAAGTGGTCTAGGCATTGGATCGTGGCTAGCGTGTCATGAGTTCGATCCCAGTACCACTGAAGACCCGCCGTGTAGGGGCGTGATGCACGTAAAATCTGTCGAGAGCTCAAACGTCCTCCCGTTGGTGTGGTAGTTAGGAGAGGGGGTCCCAGCTCAGGTGTCGTCCACGTCACTTGACCATGGTTCAAAATTACGCGAACTGTCCCAAAAAGCCCTTGTGTAGCTGAGCAGTGGGACGTTAATATTCACTCACTCATATCCCAACTTGACTACCTTTGCTTCCGTGTAACATCAAAATAATCATTGACAGTAAACTGCAAATTAGTAGAGCCTCCCAGTATAGTGATGCAGCTGCAGGTAAAAGGTGGAACATCTTGCTTAACAGAAGTGGTAGAATTCCTAGTTCCCTGCCTTGATCTGTTGGAATTCCAGGCTTTCGCTTACTGACTGGACATGATTATTTGCAGAGGCATTTACATCGCATTGGAATAAAGGATTCTGCTTGTTGCCCTCTGTGCAACCAGGGTGAAATGGATGGTGACCACCACATACACTGCCCTATTGTTTTAAAGTTTTTTTTTGTAGACAACTCTATGGGGCAAATTTTAATTCTTTTTAAGCCTCATCATTTTATTGGGCTGCTCGTCAACTTATGGCAGAGATGCCAAAGATGGGCGTAGGATAAAAAAATTTTTAAAATTTCATAGATATTTATTTAATTGCAATAAGATTACAAAATATCACATTACTTAAAATGGGGTAAAAACTTAAGACTTTGAGAAATTGTAACTTGAAACAAGGTATAATGAGGAACACCACAAAATACAATAGAAGCATTTAACACATAATTACTGCTTTTTTACATCTGAACTGAATTATTTTGGGTATGAATAAATTTTGTATAAGAAAAGAATAATAAATTTATAAGATTTATACTTTTTAAAAATTATTAAATTTTTTCAAAAAAAAATAACTTAATCCAAAAAAGCAAATACAACTTACTAATGAAACATTTGTAACCAAATCCAAAAATGCAAGGCAAACAGAATAATCACCAGAAACACATTCTCTAGAAGCAATTATCTGTCCCAGAATGCCTGTGTTCATACAGATGCCACTAGAAAGAAAATTAAAATCTTTCAACATATTTATTGTAAACATTTTAAAATTGATAAAATGAAAGGCAAGATTAATAAAAAAAAAAGATTATGCATTAGAACAACAAAACTGAAGTATGGTTCAATAATTTAATCATATTTAAAATTCATCACAGAAAGCAATTTTGTTAACAATAAATTAAAGTTTATATTATTTCAATAAAAAAATAATTAAAATTTAGTAATCATATGATGTTTTTAAAAGTTTTCTTAAACTTTCATCAAAATGAAAATATCCCAAAACATAAAACACACCAAAACTATTATAATGTAATAGATCTATTCTATAATTCTTCTAATGAAATTATATATATCTTTATAAATCCATAACTCTTATTGTACTTAAAAGTAAAATTGTCAACATAAAACTACATCATGTTGTTCAAACACTTATGTATTTTTATACTTTATTTTTTAAACATGTCTTCATTTCAGCTTACATTTTCAAATATTACTTTTGTTACTTATTAATTAGCACAGCTGAGGTAATTTGATAGCATCAAGATAACTTTTAAATCTTTGGGTTATGAGCATCAGTGCTGATACTGCCAAAAGGCTCTTCTTTGGAATGATGCATGTTATTGCATATAAAACCCAGATAGAATTCAAAGTACTTTCATGGAATGATGTAGGAAAGTGGAAGATTATGTACTTGGTTTACTAAATAATTTCAATCTGTATCAATCCCTTTCCTCACATATAACCAATCTATTAATGTCACAAGGCTCATGTTTCTTCTTTTCTCTTCTCTTTAAATTATCACAAATTTTATGCAAGGCAATTTGCTCTGACTTGTTGACAAAATCTCAAAATGCAAAAATATGAACAATTTCCAACCAAGATTACCAGGAAATGAGAGAAATTACCTGAGCATATCTGAAACATTTTTGGGTGTATATGCCATGCATGGTAATAATTGAATGTGTGCTAACTGTTGCCACACATCAGACAATTCACTTTTGGATAATGTAGCAGCAATGTTTATACAAACTGATACAAACTCTAATGAAGGTGATGCACTATTTATACACCTGTAAATAAAAAAAAGCATTTTTAAGATGAATTCAAAATCTTAAGCATAAATAAGTAAACTGATATTAAATCCTAAAATTTAAATACTATATCAAAATAACACAATTTTAATTTAGTGCAAAAAATTAACAAAATCAAATGTATTACATAAATAGACAAACTATAAAGTTGAAAGTAAATTACTTTTCTGACATGATTGTGAAATGCACTAATATTTATAATTTTCAAAACTACCAACTCATTTAAGGCTAGTGCTATTAAACTGAGAGGATAGAAGGGGTGGGAAGATAATTTGGTAACATATAACTATGCATACAACTTTCAATTGTGAAATATAATAAGACAGGGAATATTTAGAACAAATTAAACATAAGTTTTGAAAATTTATATAAAAACTAAGACTAAATTAACTATATATATGTGTGTTTGTACACAGTTAGACATCTATTTTACAAACCTCTATTTTGTACACTTTTCCCTGGAACCAAGAACAGAATAATATTACATGAATTTCTATTTAAGAAAAATTCCACATAGCAAATTGGGGGGGGGGGGTGTTAGAGACTTTATTAAATAGAGATTCGACTGATTATGTATATATAAACATTAATAAGTAATTATTTTGTCATAAGTAAATACAACAATACTAGTAAATTATATTTTATTTATATAGTTATTTAAAAATGAATTTAATTAATTAAGAAGAAAAATATCAGATAAAAATGGACATACAAGCTTGTAAAATTAGACGCTATCATGTAATAATTAAATATCAAAAGAACAATATACAAATTTTATGCATGATAATATTCCAAACAGATTATATACCGTATTTATTTGAATTCAAGCCACCATCAGTTCTTAGTGGTACTTTAAAATCTCAACATGTTTATGTGAAAAAAATATAAAATAATGTAAATTGGTTTATCAATATCTGAGGTTTACAAAATTTAAACAGAGAACTAAGTGGTGAATAAATAATTTATTTTACCAGCATTAAAAACTTTTAAGCAGATACATGAACCTGTAATTGCTCTAACCATCAGAGTATTATGTTCAATTTCCTCAATCTAATGAATATTTACACCTTTGATTCTAAACAGCACCCGATTTTCAGTAGCATTAAAATTGGGGAGACAATACAGACGAATTGTGCACTTTAATCAATTGTAATTTCAGAATTTTAATGGTTAAAGTGGATCATTTGCCATCTTTTGTACCTTCAGCGCATTTCTGCATTTAACGGTTAATGAGAAATAGCCTCACATTAATAGCTATGTTTGTTTACCTATGAATTTAAAAACAATCAAACATTCAGAAATAAGCAGTTGTTTCAATAGCTAACTGCAAGAATTTTTTGATTCAATATTTCACAAAAATGGATATAAATTAATATTTTTAAAAAAACTAAAGCAGTATTGTTTTTTATTAATAATAAAAAAATTCACACATTGTCCGTTTTTTTGTGAATAAAACTAAATTAGATTTGTAAATTATTAATTGAGAAAAATGTTATCTCTGAGGCGTAAAAAAAAGTTTTATACTCGGAAAAGCCAATGCAACACGGGGCTGAATGGAGGGAAAAGAAACCTGTCTGACAGAAGAAAAATGTAGAAGAAATTTCAGAAAAGGGAATTTTAATGATATAAATATAGATATCAATTACATCCCGCAGACATACACACCCATAAGTCTTGGCGTCCAGAGAGAAACGAAAAATTTCTAAGGTTATAAAGTTATAGTCTCGGAAAAAGCCTGTGCAATTGCGTACTAAGCGAAGGAAAAACAAAAATGTCTGACTGGATGAGTGAGTGAGAGAATATTAACGTCGCACTGATTAGCAACACGAGGGCCTTTGGTGACGGTCCGCGTAATTTTGAACCATGGTCAAGTGATGCGGACGACACCTGAGCTGGCACCCCCTCTCCTAACTACCACACCAACGGGAGGACGTTTGAGCTCTCGACAGATTTAATGTGCATCGCTCCCCTACATGGCGGATCTTCAGTGGTACTAGGATCAAACTCATGACATGCTAGCCATGATCCGATGTCTAGACCACTTGGCCAATGTCTGACTGGAGAAAGAGGTGGAAGAAATTTCCAAAAAGTGGAATTTTAATGAAATAAATATGAAATCACACATGCACCAGGAAGTGCTGAGAACAAGAGGGGAAGGAGAAATTTCCATTGGAAAAAAGGTATACACTTGAAGAAGCTTGTGCAAGGCCAGTATATATATGCAGCTAGTATATATATATTTTTAAGGGAAATTTTATGAAAATGAAATGTTTTCTTTTAAATAAATGCAAAATTTCAAAAAAAAAAAGGATTCAACAAGAGATAAAACTTGCATTATCTTGTGTTAAAGCAAAAATAAAAATTCCAAAAATTTATCATAAAATTTTCTTATATATTTATAAATTTAGTTATTTTCAGTTAATGAACAGGTGAGAGTAATAAAAAACTAGATGAGTAGATTTTGTAAAGTATACAAAAGTTTCTTTAGCAAAATTTAAAATTCTTTTGATAATATTTTAGATGCTAATTGTTCTTTAATGCATAAAAAATATATTGTTTTATTAATGCAATAAGCAAAAATAATGAATCTCATTTACCGTTGTAAGATGGAAAAAAGGACATTGATGAGATGAGAGAGATGAAATCTCATGTCAATGTCAGTTTTGAGCATGCTATTCACTAATTTTGCAACTGTAGTTACTCTCTGAATGCTCTCAGCAGAAACAAAAGCTAGGGAAAAAAAACTATGTTTATAATATAGAAAACTAAATACTTTTAAGTTATTTAGAAAAATTATATTTAAATAACAAAAACATTTCTTAATTTAAATACTATTTTTTTTTTGGCTGAAAAATAGAAATATAGCTATGGTCATACTTAAAATTTAAAACAAAAGATCAAAGTAAATTTTTCTTAATGGAGCAAATAAAAAAAAATCTTACCAGTACTGTAATTCATTTCTTGTAATCTCAAGTAAATTTCTCTCAGGCATATCTGCCATCCATTTATTTTTACTTTCCATTGAATTATTGAGCCACCATTTTTATCTTTAAAATGTTTTAACATATATATTAGCTTAATAAAAATTAATTTATCAAAAATGCAAATTTAAAAATGGAAAAAAGAAAATAAGTGAACAAATTTTATAAATTTATTTTTTACCTGCTTGTTTCAAAACTACACCAAATGTTCCTTTAGGTATTATTATATTATCTGAAAATAAATACAATTTTTAATTAACTCATTTAAGAAACAATGGAACCATTTTGACTACTTAAAAAATGAACAAATTAAGTTTTTAATTAATCCTACCTGAAGCTACGGAATATATTTTTCAAATTCATTAAATGTATTTAGAAGTAGAAAGATTTCATCATTTTGTAATATGATCATATCAGAGATAACTTTAATTTTAGAAGAACCTGGAACTTTATCTGCATGTTTAAAATATCAAACCAATAAAAGATTAAATTAACAAATAAGCTATTAAAAACATTAACAAAAATAAAATTACTAACTTATATCATATAGGAATGTTAGTTATGTTAACATTTCAGTAGTTCTATCTGAACTTTAAAGGAAACTATAGCTTAGCAGAAATTCACATAAAACATGGAATATCGATAATTTTCAACATAATCAGATAAGTAAAGCAGTTTAATATTAAAGCTTATCAACAGAATTAATCTGTTTCAAATTTTAAATCTGGACCAACAAAATCATTTCACTTTCAAGATGGTGTGTAAAATATAAGTAATCATAATCAAAATTAAATTTACACTCAAATTTAATATAAATAATGAGATGGCATTAAATGTTGTAACTTCTTAATGGAAACAAAACTTATTTTTCTACATTTCAAATGACGTAAACAAACAAAAATATTTTATACCTAACCATGTAACAAAAAAATGAAATAAATTCACTACTAGACAGGTTGTATAATCACAAACATAGCTTAATTTTTTTTTAAATTACAGTCTTTTTAATTGTAGAAAATACAATTTTTTTTTGGTAATAAAAAGAGAGTAAATGAGTATATATCTGTAAAATAAATTAAATCACCAAAAACTTTACTACCAATATTCCTCAATTTCAATCACAACATTATATTAATAACTGACAAAAAATAAACTAATATTTTATATATTATTCCTCTCCCCCTTTTAACTGGGATTTCTTAAAAATATATTTCAACAATAAAAAAGGGGATCCTATGAATTGCAACAATTATAGTGGCATAAGTCTGCTCTGTGTAAGCCCAGTGGCTGAATGGTTAGTGCATCGCGCTTCCACACCACAGGTCCGAGGTTCAAACCCCGGGCTGGGCAAGGTTGACTCAGCCTTTCATCCCATCAGTGGGTCGATAAAATGAGAACCAAGCTTACTTGGGGACCAAACACTGGGGGTTTATCTTCAGGCTGACCACCTGATCGGAACATCTGCTCATGCACCCTAGCGCCCAATGGTCACGTATACTGAGATGGCCACAGTAGGCCTTGGCCCTCATGGGCTGTTGCGCCACTGAGTTTGAGTCTGCTCTGTGTTGCCTATAAAATATTTTTCAGAATTTTATTTCTAAAACTGTTGCCTTATGTTGATATACAAATAGATATTTACCCGATTTTTTTGTTTTTGGCAAATTATAGAGAAAACAATGGAATTTAACATTGAAACACAGCCATCTCTTTATTAACTTCAAGTTTGCTTTTGATAGTATTAAAAGAAGCAATTTTCTTAATGCAATGAATGACTTTGGCATTCCATCAAAACTCATTAAATTGACCAGACTTACATTACAAGATACAAAATGTAAGGTAAAATTTCTTGGATCAATGTCAGAAGATCTTGACATACTTAGAGGTGTTCGACAGGGAAATTCTCTCTCCTGCTTGCTCTTTAATATTGCACAAGAAAGTAATTCATGATTCAAATATCAATAGTAGAGGACTCATTTTTTCTAAATCTGTACAATCTTTAGTACATGCTGATGATATTAATATGATTGCTCTTACCCACCCTGCTCTGAAAGTGGCATTTCTTGCCTTAAGATTGCAACAGGTCGAATGGGTCTGGTTATATATGAAGAAAAGACTAAATAAAGGCTATTTTCAAAAGACAAAATCCCAAATCCTTTTCTTGAAACAGATTCATATCAACTTGAAACAGTTAAAAGTTTTACCTATTTAGGACCAATTATTACCTCTGATTACAGAAAATCTCATGAAATTCAGAATCAGTTATACCGGGCAAATAAGGCTTTTTATGGACTGAGAAGGTTTTTAGAATCTAAAAATTTCTTTCAAGAAACACAATTTTTTTAATTTGTAAAACTCTTATTAGACCAGTTCTGACATAAGCACCTGAGACTTGGATAATAACAAAACTGAAAGGAAATCGATAAGAAACCTTTGAGAGAAAAATACTTCTAAGTACACTTGGAGATAGCTGGACAAATGAAAACAATAGCTGGAGAAGATACAATTTTGAATTACATAGAATTTATAAACAACCTGACATTAAATACATAAAAATAAATAGAATGAATGAGGTGGCCCATATAATTCAAATGCCAGATGATAATGTTGTCAAGAAGATACTGCAGTTCAAAATCACTGGGATTCGGAAGTGTGGAAGACCAAGGCTGAGATTGATAGACTCAGTGGAATCAGACTGTGGAATTATAGGAGAGAAAACTTGCAAAACAAAGGTGAATGAGAGGTCACTGAAGGGGAAACTTCACTGGCCCATGAGGGGCTGTCTTGCCAGATGATGCTATTTCAACAATTAGTTTAAAAATCTTTGTGTTTTATATAAAATTAATCAGTTTAATTTTAGTAACATAGAGGATTTCATAAACTTATATGAATAAATATAGTATCTAAGAGCCACTTTCAACTAAAAAAATTAATATATATAAATACAACTACATAAAACTGGATAATCAAATTTATACTTTAAGAGTAATTTTATATTTGCAGATGTTATTTTAAAAGTCTGAAATGTTTCCCCTCAATTGTACCACATGTAGTGAAATATACAAGATATTTCAAATCATTTGTTACTTTTTTGCAGCAGAAATATCTTGAAAATATATTACCAAACAAATAAAAATAAATCTTCATTAACTGAAATGACATTTTAAAAAAATATTGCACATATTTGCAACACTTACTGTCTCCATAAACTGGTCTGTCTTTAACAAGTTGCCATACATTTGATTCAGGTGTTGCTGTAATATCTCTTTCGTCAATATTTTCCCAAAATTCGGTAAAAGTTGGTATATTTTTTAATTGTTCCGTTACCTAGAAAAATTAGCAAAAAATAATAAAATTCAAACATAATAAAAAAAAATTTACAAAAGAATTAGAAAAATATGAGAGCTTAATGGAAATCAGATAAGACTGAAACTGTTTTTATCCAATATTATTTCCATTATATGGCTTGAGAACACTTCTGCACTTGAAAAAATATTAAAAATATTATTTAAAAAAATTGTTCAATATTGGAACATTAGATAAGGCACATTCACACAAATATGCACACAATATGTGACACTGAAAATATAGCCCCAAGGGGGAAGGGGACAGAGAACTTCCCACAATAGGTGCACCTCAACAAGTAATGCAAATTATGTGAAATGTGCAGTTCCCGAGCATATGCTGAGCAGGGATGAATGAGTGAATATTAACGTCGCACTGTTCAGCTAAACGAGGGCTTTTGGCGATGGACCGTGTAATTTTGAACCATGGTTAAGTGACGCAGATGACACCTGAGCTGGCACCCCCTCTCCTAACTACCATACCACACCCATCAGGAGGATTTCTCTCTCGACAGATTTAACGTGCATCACTCCCCTATACGGTGGGTCTTCAGTGGTACTGGGCTCAAACTCATGACACGCTAGCCATAATCCGATGCCTTGACTGCTTGGCTACCGCGGTCACATATGCTGAGCAGGATATAAAGGAAAGAACCTATTGAATAGACAGTATCTATACCATTATTTCTGCCAGAAAAATCAATAAGGAAATTTTTTCTTGTCTCAGAGGACACAAGTAATAACAGAGAATATCAAGTCACCACCAATGGAAGTTTTCCCAGCAGACACAATAATTTACAAAACATAGTAACTGTCCTGAGATATGCAGGTAGGTCAATACAAATTGTAGCTGACACTCATTTAGATGCATTTATGGTGCACCAGCTTTGATAAAGATAGCTGGAACCAGAAAATGTGGCAAGTTCAAGAGGTTGGAGTGGTCGAAGCAACATCAACATATCTATTGACAGGTGGTGCAAGTCATTTTTCAGCAAAGCACCCTTGATGTTATCATATTACCATTACCACATGATTAGTAGGTAGGGGCCTGCATTCATGGCATCCTTTAAAAAGAGTGTCATAGATTTTACAGCATAGAAAACTCTGTTTACAATGGTGCTGATTTAGAATGATGTGAACAATGGAATGCCAAAGGATCATTTTTTTTTCCATACAAATCACATTTCTCTTCATTCAATGATAGTTGCCATGTACATATGGGGTACCAATATAGTGTGACAGGTGTAACTCAGCATAATTTGTATAATATCCAATTAACAATATGGCAACATGGTTTGGCACACTATAACATATGATAGCAGGTCACTTTTGTATTCAAGACACTATGAACCCCCAATGAAACATGGATGATGTACTGAAGCCAGTAGACTAACTGTTGCAAATGGTTCATAGAAAATGGAGTACGGTCTGTCATGACACCATTCGTAATCTTTTTGATACTGTATCTAGACATATTGTTTCATAAACCATCATCACCTGTGGTTCTGAGCAGACATTTTTGTTCTGTGTTAAGAATATTATTTCAAAATGAACATTTATTTTTTGTTTCATCGTTTATTGTCTGTCTCAGTTGGCAAAATTTCTATATTTTCTAGCAACTTTGATGTTACATTTCAATGTTGTGTAATACATATTATCATAATTTTTTGTGTTATAGATTTCAAGCATTTTTGTACTTTACTTTTTAAATTTTACTGGAAAAAAATGAGTGAAAACATAATTTTAAAGTCATAGACACGCAAAATATATCAATATTAGCATTAAGTAGTGAGATATGTAGAATATTTTGGGGGAAGGAGTAAATTTTTACTGAATGAATCTTAAATTACAGATGTGTATCTAAAAATATGTGACAATATTCAAAAAATTAATTATGTTGAGTTTATAAATAATGCTCATGAAAAATTTTAATTAAGAAATATGTCATTACTCTATTGCATACATTGAACAATAAGAAACTTTGCTTTGTAATGCAACATACATAATTAACGTAAAATCCGGCATATAATGCATACTTTTAATACAAAAATATGATCAAAATGTAAGGGTGCGTGCTATATGCTGGGTATAAAAATGATAGCTTTAAAAATAATAAAAAAGATAAATATAAGAAAAATTACACTTTCATGTAGATCGAAATACTGTTTATTTAAAAGTAATGACATACCTTGTGAATTTAAAATGTAGTAATTCTAGAAACATACTAATTATTCAAAAACCTGGGATAATACCTTGAATAAGTGTCTTCAAAACATAAGAGTATTACATATGTATATTTCACGTTTTTTCATAAAAAAGAGGGTGCATGTTATATGGCAAATGTACCAAAAAGTTTTTAAAAAAACTTGTAAGTATAGGTACAAGTTATACAGCGGATTTTACAGTAATTATTTTTGCTGAGTAAAAGTAACTAAAAATTAATCTCAAGCTACTTAAACATGAAGGATTAAAGTTTTTATGCTGAAAATACAAAGAATAACTAAATGTTTAAATCACTTAAGAACAATATATTTTAATATAAAATGTTTTAAAGTTTTGTGCAATGCTGCTACAAAATAACGAACAATTAATTTGATGATTAAATTGGAAGTAACAGAGCAAAATTTAAAATACAGGTTATATTTTTTTGTAAATAGCTAGAAAACTAAACTTACAAATTTAAGATTTTATACATAAATTCAAAAAAAAAACTTCAAATTATGTTAATATAATAAATTTTTTTAATACGCAAACCTTCAAACAACTTTCTTGATTTGCCAGGCACAATGATGAGCAAATATTTAGAAGGGGACAAAATTCCATGGAAAACATTTCTAAGCAATAAGTAAAAAGGTCTCCTATGCCAGCATCTTCACCCTAAATACATCAATAAAATTATTACTTAGTTACATTTTTTTTATCAAATTTTTATGACTGCAACAAATTATACAAAGTTACAAATTATTTAATTAATCAATATATTAAAATGCAAATATATAAACAAATTAAGAGATTTTAAGAAAGAGAGAGGGAGTTATAGAGTTAGTCAAATTCATCTTTGTATATATTTATTAAATATTTTACAATGAATGTTAAAAACATGTATTTCCATTTTTAAGGCATTTTTTTTTTCTCTTTTAAATTTTCTTTCCCATCCTATTTCAATATAACATTTCTGACATAAAGATTTTAAATTAGACTTTGCAATTGAATGTCTAAAATGGAAATAAATATGAGAAGATAATATGTTTAACAAAAAAAAATATATTTTAAAGATGGAAAAAGAATTAATATCAAATGCTTTGATAATTAAATATCCTGATAATCTTAATTTAAAATAAAGATAATCATGTTTAACATTAATCCTTATTGAAATTGTAATTGGAATGCAATATTTACCTTTTTCCAAAAATCATCAGCAATGGATGAAAATTGCAAAATAGTACTAGCAATGGTAAACAGAGGCTACAATGAAAAATAGAAATAATTGCAATAACTATCATATATATGTGTATAAAGATGAACTAATTGCCACTAAAAACAAAGACAATATTTACAGCATACAATAAAGTGACTATATAGTATATTATTTAGAAGTACAGCAGAACGTCGTTTATCCAAATCAATTGGGAACAGATAGCGTTCGGATAACCAAATGCGATTTATGCAGTATGTGAAACCGGACACTATACGAATATAGAAAATCATCAAATGCAGGAAATGTGCTTGAAGAAAGAGCAAAATAGGTGAAAAATGTTGCAATTTTACCTTTATTATGGAAAATTATCACTTATTTTTTTATGTACCATTGAACACTTTTGTTTTTTCACTGCAAGGTCTCTGATTCTCTTGAGCAGCAGTAGTTGAGTAGGACAGCACTCTGACTGTTGTTCATACCACTCCATAGCTGTCTCTAACACAGAAAATGCGTCAGCATTTGATGGACCCTTGCTACTTTTGTTGCTGTTGTCCTCGCCTTCATCCATTTTATCCTCGAACGGGTTGGATTCTTCTTGCACAGAAGTCACAATCTCATCATCATTTAGCATTTGAAATCCACATTCTTCTGCATCACATGCCATCCAAGTTTCTACATCAACAAAATTCAACAAAAGAGCACGTATACACCCCTCACTTGGAAACAAACTGACCTAATGTTCCACACAGATATTTACCAAATCACACAACTGAAATTCCCCAAATATCCCTCACTTTAGGTTTTCCCGTCACTTTAGGCCTCACACAAAACAACTATTGAGCACTGCACTGTTCGAAAATGTATCTGGACTTTGGTATGGATATTTGACGCTCCAGATAATAAATAGTTTGGATAAAGGATGTTCTAATGTAAATAAAATCAGGTTCTAATATTTAGATAAATACATCAGATTTAACCAAATTTTGATATATCTGAAATGTTTTAAAGATAAAAAAAAAACTCTTACATATGAAGCCCTTTTTAATTAATCATTATAACTATAATATTTTCTATTTATAATGAGGAAAATAGTTTGAAAATAAAAATGCACTTTAAAAAAAGGGAAATTCAACAATATTTTAAAAATAGTCTAATTATCAGACAATTCTTTTCCTAAAATGTTCTACACACTGGAAGAATAAAAATAACAAAAAGTGATTTTTAAACAATCTAGAAGGATTATCAGATTTTTGAAAGAAATGAAACTTAATCATTCTTCTATGACAACATTAAACATAATACAAAATATGTTTCAAATAAAATATACATCACAACTTTATGAGAAAACATATGGGTTTTACAACTGACAAAAATTATAAACATTAAGGAATGTTGCAAAAACACTCAAATAATAGTTACAATGAATTCTTTACTTTAATAATAGAATACTTTTTACCTGCAAAGATCCTAAATGTTGGAGGTCAAACTGAGATAAGACACAAGATAGCAAACTATACACTACATTATTAGCAGCATCAGATACAATCTACAAAATTAAGACATATCAAAAAATTATTTTAAAACTTCTACAAAACTTAACAATATTAAAAAATATTACAAATATTTAAGATCATGAATGCCTCAATTTTTTTAATGATAATTTATGAACTTTTCTCTAAGAAACCAATGAAACTAAAAAGCTAAGATTTCATGGCATATAGACAAATGAATTGTGTAGATACTTCAATAATTCCTTTACCACACTCAGCCAAAAATATGGACTTTTTGATTTTTGTTTAATTTGTGTACCCCTTTTTAAAATAACATTTTTTATATTTTTAATTTTTTGTAAAATAACTAAAAAATAAATTTTTAAAATGTTGCTTTAGTAATCCTTAATATGATGGAATAAAATTAACAGCTGAATCTCTCAAAAAAAGATACTCTTGGGATAGAATTAATAATATCCACATATGTTTTTAGAATGGCACAAATTTAGCCAAGTGAACACTTTTGGTGATCACGCCTAAAACATGAACAAATAAAAGATATTTACTGTAACATGTAACAAATTTTACTGCTATTGCGAACGGAGACAGAAGAGAGTGTAAAAAGAAGAGTTACGAGCATGTGACATTTGACTCAGGAGAGCACCTGGGGTTTCTCTTCTCACCTGTGGCAACAAGGGGAGGCGACACGCTACAAAGGAGGGAAAAAGAGAATTCCTCTAGATGCGTTTGGACGAAGGAGTCGGCATTTTGAGCATGCACGATAATATTTAACCTTTTTTATGCATCCATGTAAATAGCTTAGTAAATGTTTTATTTAATTGAGAAACACTCGTCGCCACATCATTGATTTGAATTCAGTTTACTGATTTGTAAAAGTGTTCTATTTCGAGAATCTAATTTTATATTGGACAACTGCCTTATTACAGAAAAATGCACAAAAAATTATGGGAAATTTCACAATATTATGCTTGCAACTAGTAGCAACATTTAGTGATTTATTTCCTGTGTTTAGATAACTGAACAATATTAACTTGAAATTACAACTTATTTACTATACACATTAAAGCAATAAGAATAAATAAAATAATATAAAACGATGTTAATATATTGACCGTCTTATACTGTATGCATACAAAATTACATAAATAAGTATAGGCAATAATCATGTATTTTTTTAGGGAATAATTTTTCTACTGTTTTGAACCCCCCCCCCCTCAAAAAATACATCTTGTAATTTTTCTATTTCATTATGTAAATAATTTCTCTTTGCTAGTACTATTAAAAGAAAAGCAATATATATTAAGAATAAATTAAAAAATCTAATCTGGTTTATCCACTTGCAGAGGAATGGAAAAATTATATGTTATAATGAATGTAAAAATATTAAGAAAAAAGGATAAAGCATATTAAATTCCAACTTTGCGGGAAAATGTATTTAAAGATTTCAGAAATTAAAGTTAAGAGTGAAGAAACTCACTTTGGAAAATGCAATAAATCTCATATTTCACTAATTAAAATAATGAATAAGAAGAATCATTGTCAAAGGAAAATCTTTACTCAGCTTATGTGATTAATGAATTTTATTTCTCTTTATGTTAAATGAGGTACTAAAATTGTAACATCAAAAAAGAATATCCATTTACAAAAAATATCTATTTTAAGGATAAGATTTGTAAACATTTATCCTTACTGGTAAAATAACGTGTAAAGTTCCACATAAGACTATAGTTACTAAAAAGAGGAAAACTGCCTTTCCCCTGATTATAATCCCATTGAACATGCGTGGGATGCTTTGGAGAAATGCCTGGCAGCAAGCTCATCATCTGGAAAACATTAGACAGCTGAAATAAAGTAGTGGCAACTCTAGACTCAAGAACTGCTGTATAATTTGGTTTTGAATATGAACAACATTGCAGTTAAGGAAGGTCATATTCTTCACTAAAGGACATGGGTTTGTTGTTCTTTCTTATGACAAGATAATGTTTTTTACTAATGCTATTCTCGGAATAAAGCCTTTTTCTGCTTTGTGTTCCATAATGTATGCATACAATTCATATTGATTACTATGCCTTCATTAACATTTAAGTGCTACATTGTGCCTCTGTAGCATGAATTTCATGTCACCCAGTTGAATTTTTATCAAAATTTCGGCACAACCTCAAAAGTTGCTCACATTTTCTCAGGGTATATATATAAATATGTGAATGTTTCTTACTCCTGTACCACAGAATACAGACGATGTTAAAGCAGAGACAAGATGGTCAAATACATTTAACTGCAAAGCTGTTTTTCCCAGTTTATTACAGCTCATCAATAAGTCAGGGAATTCGGAACATTGAGCAACTAACAGCCAAGCTAAAAGAATAGGAGAATGGAACTGGTGACTTCCCAGAGATAGGATGGAATCATTTAGTTTCTGTGAATAAAAAAAAACAATAAGTGATATAAAAATGCTATAAATTAAAAAAGAAAAGCACTTCAAATAATTTCTGGATTAACAAGTACAGTGAATTGAGAATTTGCTACCCAATTCATTATTTCATGGTAATGATAAAAAGATTTATAACAGTATCAAGGCTTACATTTTTCTTTTCCTGTTGATTGCAAATTAAATGTTGGATGAAAATTCACATTACTTAGGTTATATTGAAAGATCTAAAGCTAGAGCTATGTTTGAAATTTTGCTTTTTCAAAACCTTACTAAATACATCACTAAAAAATCTTATTGAAAAAACTCCCTAAATGAGAAATAAAATCAATCTTGATCTTATGATTAATTTTAATTCCTTCACTAAAACAGAAAACAAAAAAAAGAGAAGATAATGTTTGAATTTATGGTACCTAAACACTAACAAATTCACTTTATGAATATTTAACATGTTCATTAACTTACACGAAGAGCTTTCTCATGCTTCAAGAGATAATGTTCTCCTATCCTAAAAGGAAAAAAAATTTTATAATTTACAATGCATACAACTTTTTAAAAAACCAATAATTCAAATTTAGCTAAATGAAATTTATTTTCATTAATGGAATTTCTGAAACATTCTCAGAAAGATTGTAATTATAAATTTAAAATAACATTTTAAACATAATTTTATTAAAATTTTCAAAATATTTTAGGGTTTGCAATCCTGTGTTATATTTTCAATCCCAGGATTTTGGGATTACATTATCCAAATCCTGGGATTGGTCCCAGGATTAAGATTGAACTATTTAGTAATTACTATTTTTAAACTTACATATTGGACTACTTTTAACTTATTTATCAGACTATTTGTCAATTACATAATAAAACTGAAAACATTATTAAAAATTAGCTTAATATTGTTATTTATTGAGACAAATCAAAAGAAAAATTAATTCATCTAAAAAACAGTACATAATGAAATTTAACAAAAAACATTCCTTCATTTCTTGTGTTTCTGTAAATAAGCTTTTAAGAAACACAGCTCGTCCAGCTTTTAATCATTTAAACAGTTACTTATTTTTATTAAAAATTGTCCTGCCAAAGAAAATGCCTGTTCAGACTTTACACTAGCAGGTTTTATCGTCATTAAATAGGAGTATGTTCTTTCCAGGTAGTCACTACATCTCCCACAATTTTCAAACAGACATTTCTTTTTGAATTGTTGATGACAGTGTCTGAAATCTAATAGGCTGCATTGACGCATATCCCTCTTTGATAATGGTTTTTGAGTACAAACTGATCATAATTTAATCGGAATGTGAATCAATTTCAAGTATTACTTCATTTGAAATAAAAGATCAAGTTACGTGAGCTGTTAGTAATGATGTGGAATTTGAAGTGTAAAGTCTTTCAAGAAGGTCCCTTAATAATTTGCGGCATTTAATTGAAGAAGGAACTGTGACAAAATCTATTCCTGAGACCTTACTTATACCATAGTGTAAGTATTGCAGTAAACCACTTAGATCTGTGCGACAATCTCTCATATGAGAAATAGAGCTGCATATAATTTTTTTTTTTACTTATAACAAACACTGTTTGCCTCTTTAAGCTTCTTTAGCATAAAATTTATGGCTATATCTGCTGTAAACAGATTGCTATCTCGAAGAGGCTGAGTGCTTCAACAGTTGTTTTTACTGGAACAAGAGCAGGAATTATATCAAATAACATTTGGATATCATCATGAGATAAATCTAGTGATTTATTTGTATTTTTTACGCCTATTAATACTTTTTGTATGCAATTTTTCAATAAATAGAAACGTTCCAATATTAACAAAAGACTGCTCTACCTTGTCTTGCAGTCTCCAATGTCCTTGCCCTAATTCTGTTTAGATATTGTTGTAATAAATCTTTCTTGTTTAGGGACCTTCTGAACATTAATATGATTTTTCATGCCTAATTTATCAGTGAGCCAATACTTTTGTGTTGGTTATCTCATTTCTTCCATGGCATTTTCTAAGAATTAAATTCTTACAAAATTTTGATGAGAAAAAAATTTTAAAATGTAATTCAGACAAAAATTAAGTACCGGGATTAGTTATTTTAATCCCTGGATTTCAGGATTTGAAGAAACACTGGCATCACAGAGCGGCAAGCCCTAAGATATTTTAAAATAGTATGGCAAGTATGTGTTATTATCCTGAAGTAATGGCATCGGGTCACAAGCATTTGATGTACTTCTTAATTTTGGCAATTTTCTTCAAAATAGTTGTAATAACATAAGTGCCAAAAAAAATTATACTGATGATTTTATTCATTTATATTTCAGGATAACAAAATATGCATAGAGAAACAACAGCATTGCATTTTATATAAACAAAGAAAACCTTTTTTTTTTTAAATAAAGGAATCCAATTTCGGTATCTCAAAGCACACACTTTATAACACTCAAGTTAAATAAAAAAATGATATAAAAAATTGATTGGATATTTACATTCCACTTTCTTTGCATTTAAAAAGCCAGTCTAATTCAAAACACTGGACAACTACAAAACTTTCAAGATATCTAGAAAAAGTAAAAAGTTATTATTAATAGGCACAAATTATTAAGAATACACAAATGAACAAACTAAAAATAACTAGGCAAATTTTTTTGCATAATATTGAAAAATTGGAAATATTAATTCACAAAGGACTTTTTTAGCAATCTATAAAATTATAATCGTTAAAAATGTAAGTAAACCCATTTGAAGAAAGGTGTGCCCCTCCAATATTATTTCATTTGCTTTTGTTACCCATATATACAATTACATTGAATGAAAATTCAATAACCTTGATTACAATTTGAAACTAACTAAATGCTACATGTTTTTGATTACCATATCTAATATTCAGAAGAAAAACAAAAATATTGCACAGCAAAATAAATAAAAACTATAATATGTACTAACACCATTTCAAGCTTTATATAATACATTGTTATAGTTTATATTATATCTAATAATGAAAATTCCAACTAATTGGTTCTACTGATCATTCATTTTTATAATTCTAGTATGATTGTTTTTGCATTTAAAAGCTTCATTAGTAAGTCAGTACTGCAAATTTCTTAAGTATTTGTAATATGAAAAAGTTTTGCCTGATAACTTTCCCTTTTAATTATTAAAAAAGGTTAAATTTGAAAATTACATATTTAACTAAACTACGAATAAAAATATTCCTTACATCAAAGTTCATCTGAATTTACATTTTTACAAAAAAATGTAAATGTTCTAACATTCTCAATACACTTAATTCATTCTATAAAATAACAGCCTATAGGATCAACCGGGGAGGGGGGGGGGTTAGAATGAGAATAGTCATATAAAAGTATATAATTACACATATTTACAAACCCAATAAAATTGACTAAATTTTGCGTGTCATCAGACAACATTATGCGAAACGACTGCCTCATACCAAATCCATGGCTCTGAAATGAAAATGAACAATAAAGAACATAAATACTTTTTTGATAGTTTTTCTTTAACATGATAAACTTACAAAGATAGTTCAAAAGAATAAGCTGAATCAACAAAAAGTAATAAATCATAAACAATGCTCTCAAAAGTAGATAAATATTTTTTTTTTAAATTGACCCAATGGAGTGTTTATTCTGTATATTATGATAAGTAACAAAAAAAAAGTGTGAAACTAAGAATTTGAAAACATACTAAAAACATTTTAATAAAATACATTACTTAGTTAAAGAAAAATAAACAATATATTTTTACACATCAAAAAAGAATTAGCTTAATATGGAATGAAAAACTGTAAATATAATATAAATAGAGATGGGAATATTTCCTCTAAAATTTTATGAAGCACTCATATTATTTTTAAATATCATTTGAAATTCTTAAAGTCATTTTGAAATTCTTTAATTTCAATTAATATAAATCAGTTATAAAATCTAACTGTTTATAACACATTTTAAGTTACTTATATTTCTTCATATTAAAGAATGGATACTGAATTACATACCTACTTTCAGTTAAAAAACTTTGAGAATTAAATACACTTTGACAAAGAAAATTTAAATTGGTTACTAATAAAATCAAATAATAAAAAAAAATTAAAATAATGCATTTCAAAGATAAATTTATAAGAATTTGATACATTATTTTAATTATTATTAGCTTTTATTAATCAAGGAAAAAATATAAATTCTTTATTAATCTGATCTATAAACAGAAAAATAAAATATTTTCTGAATAATCACAAGCTAAAGATTAATACCTGAAAAAGGGAAAACATTCTTTGAACATCATCAATTGTTGGTTCAATTACCTTGTAATACAATAACATCAGCTGTAACAATTCTGCCTGAAATGAAACAAAATTGATAGTAACATCAAAATATATTCCATAATATACAATTCAAAAAGATGTTTTTACATACTAATTTTTTAAATTTTTAAGTAAAGAAATTAAAATACTAAAAACTATTGATATATCTTTCAAACATGTACTACAATATGTGATTTTTTTTACTTCTAATTGTTTTTATTTATAGTAACAAAACAAACAATATTGAATTGTTCAAAATCTGTTAATTACTAAGTCATTATGCTATACATTTTAATGCAAACAGAATTAAATAAATATTTTGAATACATAAACTAAAATTGTTTGTTTGCTGCACTAGTTAGAAACAATATATATACATGCATTAAAAAATTACCTGTTCTTTCAAAATAAATGTGACCCAATGGTAAGTAAGTAAATCAGTCTGAAAATAAAACAATTTATTCAAGAAATATAGAAAGCATAAGACTTTTCAACATTAATAAAAATTTTAAACACTTTATAACACGGATCCAAACATTTATAATCTAACTCTTAACTAGTAATGTAATTAAACATATTTTTTAAATACTTTTGTAATTCCAATTAAGCGACAATAATCAAGCAATGCGCAATGAAATTTAAAAAAAAATAGTTTATTTTAACAATCTTAATTCTAAAAATTGCTTAATATATGTAAATTGATATGTTTGTATGTGCAATAACATAAAAGAAAAAATACCTAAATATTAAACTATGTTATTTTTCATTAGATTATAATCTTTATCCAATATGAAGCTTTTGGTATACTGGTTTCCTGTGTTATAAAAGTTACAGTAGTATGAACCATAACAATAGAAAAGAAAAACAAGAAAATAATTTTAATAAAATATAAATTGCATATATTACATCTATTTTTTTAAAAATTTAATTAAGATGCTGAACTTTTTTTTTCTCTGTCTCTAAAATTTATCACATTTGCGTCATCTAGTCTTTAACAAAATAATTAATATGAACTCTCATTATAGTATAGCTTTTTATAAAATTTTAAGAGTAGGAATTTATAATTTTCTATTTATAAATAATAATTATAAGAATCAAAGAGTTCAAAACATGTAAATAATGCAACATACTTGTCAGCCGTGAATCCAATTCATACTAAAGAAAAACTAAACTCATCAGAGCAACATCAATTCACCATTTTATTCCAGAGAAATCTATCTACTACATTCTTTTGGCTCCTTGCCAAAGACAAGATACACAAGCAGCTCGTTTAAACCATTACATCATTACGTCACCAATGAGTAATATAATAAATTCACCGCGTGACCCTGACAATACTAAAATCGAAACATGTATTCAGAAATAAATTACAACTATAACAAACTTTAAAATACTATCTGATCCATGTTTCCAAATTTTTTGATGGAAATTATACAGATGAAAGAGTCATACCATATATACACCATGAGTATCTTTAGTAGGCAGCTCAGTATTAATGGATGTTTCCATTTGATTGATAATCTATAAAGAAATAATATGTACTGCAAAACATATCTTTTTTCATTTCATTAAAAAGAAAATGAAGTAAAAAAATTAAGAATTGCTATTTTAAGAATTGCTTATTTTATATACCTTGTTTACAACAGCATTATCTTTGTTGTATTTCTCTAAAAATTGTTCATATATATCCTACAAAAAGAAAAATAGTTAAAGAAGTGCATATTTCATTATTTATATTAATTGTCTCTAATGTCAGTTATTATGATTAATTGCTTAATGCTTCATAACAATAAAAATATTTTTAATGCTTACTAATATTAACAGCTTAGTTAGAAAAATTAAAGCCTTTGAGTTATTTCTATTTCTAAATAGGAATTTTCATAAACATTGCATTTAAAACTAGATATTTAAAAACTCAATTGCAAACCTTATACTGATCTGTTTCATCTTGCCAATGACCAAGAATGTGTTTTAATATGAGCAAGTAATACAAACGTTCTCCAAAATAATAATGCCACACCTAAATGAAATAAAATTTCAAATTATTTTAGAAAAATAAAATATTTTGTATTTCGAACATATTTTTCCCAAAATAATTATATATATAGTTTAAACTCTAATTAATTTTTAAAAAGAGAATATATTTTATACATATTTATTAAAAATTATTTAAATTGATCATAATAAGCTTAATTTGTTTCATATTGCATAACTTATTAAGTAAAATAAGTCTTAAAAATAGCATAAGATAATATACATACTTCTAATAATAAAGACTGTACATGGCGTTCATTTATTAACTGGGCCTAAGAATATACAGATTTTCATTAGCAAATTCCTTTACCTATTTAATATCATCAAAAATTCTTAAAATGTTAAAATAAACAAATATACAAAATTAACAGGATATATTTAAATATAATATATAATATTATATTTAAATATAATATATTTAAAATCAACAGGAAGAAATATTTTTTGTAAAGATCCAAAAATAATAACTTTTTTCTATAATGAAAATTTTGAATAATTCCACAGTAGAGCAAATTTATAGAAAAAGTATCCCATATTTTTCATGAAGTCTGTACTTATGTTATTAACATTTTTTTCTATTTTAATATTTCTTCTCTCTGTTACAAGAATTAGTTTTCCAACTTTAGACAAACATGTTGCAATTAAGTATATTCCCTCTACCATTGTAATGTTCGATAATTTCACATTTGCATATCACTTATTTTATTCTTTAATACTACAAGTAAAAAAACCATTGATTTACAATCATAATTTGTTTGAACTCAATGAATAATTTATTTCATTTGAAATATACAATATGCTTATCTTTTTGTTTTAAAACCAAAAGTTAAAATCCCAATAACTGTCAATAACAGTAGTCAGGATAAAAAGCATTCTACTATAGAAATAGAAAATACTTTAAAAAACAGTGATCAAACATTTCCTTCTCAGCACAAAAGGAGTTGAAGCTGAACTATATCAAATGCCTATTCACTCATGTTGAGAGGCTTCTCATTTACATGTTTCTATCAGAAAAATATTTTTTAGAGGAGGGTGGCAAGTTTTCTTTCTTTTTTTTCTCTCATTCAAATAGGCTGCGTTTTGGCAGCTAAGCCTTTACAGATATGGCAAGTACCCTAGTGTGAAAGCCTTTTAGTGGCAGCCCCCTCTACCAAATTTGTGACGCTTGAATTTCTTCAATTCAAGCTTTCGTTGGATGCTAAATATTGCCCTGATTTAATTTTTCTGACAGTACCAGAGCCAAATGGATACTCAAGGGATCTTTTACATGCCATATAATCATATGATATGTGTGCCTACAATTTTTACATCTGGAACATTTATCAACTCCTACTGGGATTAAAACCCACATGCTTGGGCTTGCAAAGTAGCACACTAATTCCTCAAATTGACTAAAATATTAACATTGTATACATCTCCTTTTGGTGTTTCACATCTATATTGGACAGCAAGGCAGTGAATGGCCAAGTGGTCCAGGCTGGCACAGGATTAAAAAAAAAAGTCTTTTTTCAGGTATTTCACTTTTTATCTTGGACATTTGAAATATAACAGGCAGATTTGTAATGTCCATTTTACCACAGTTATAACACTTTGTATCTTTTAATTTCTTGTGTTTTTCACCACAACTCTGTTTTAAAAGCTGTTTATCGTTCTGGCTTTGTGTCAAAATAGCTCTTCCAGAACATTAGAAAACTTGAATTTCTTATCTGGCTACCTACATATGGATTAGATAATTTCATAAGATTCAGGAGGTGAAAACTGGACTAATTAGAATTCTTAGTACAAGCCCTTAAATGGATGATTACAGTCTAACTATTTTTTGCATACAGAATGAAAAAAATGTCAATAATTTTTCTTTTTCAATTCCACCTAAAAAGAAGTTATTTAAAAGTTTAGTTCATTGGGGCTCTACTTTCGGATAGAAAGATTCCTTTTAAATTTTCCGCGCAATATTCCTATTTTGAGTTTCAGATATTAAAGATCTCAGGTCTTTTTAAGTGTTCAAAACTATCAAAAAATATGCCCAATTCTTTCTATAAGGAAAAATTTTCTTTTCAAACTTTTCCTTCTCAAAATCAGTTACTGCTTCTTAACAATCACATTCCATGAGAATTGCTCAAATCTTCTTACCAGGAAGTATAGTTGTAAGCACAATAATTTTCTATGTATAGGGTTCCATGATTTAGCACCACATACTAATAATTTCAAATGAATGTAAAACTCTTAATCTCCATTTTTTAAAAAATTTGTCAGCATTACAGGTCTTAACTCACAACCTAAGCAGTTGGGATCTAATTAACAACAATTCCATGACCTGTTTAAATTGAATAAAAATGCAAACTACATTCTAAAAAGTAAGCAAACAGTTAAATTTATCATTTTGACGTTTTAAAATAAAGTTAAAATCTCAACATTAAAAAAATGGACAAAATATATCAATAATAGTAACCAGTCTAAAATGCATTTTGCTGCAGAATAAGAAAATCCGTGGCTTTTATTACATCAAAATTTACTCACAGTTGCAGTCAGTGAACTCATCTGAAAATTTAATGCAATTATAGACATGGAATATATCAACAGGCAAGGAATGACATTCATAAAATCATTTGAAAAAAAGGACAGAATATGAGATAGATATGTTTCTAATGACATTTATAATTAATACAGCTTATAGCATCTAATGTGTATAACAAAATTTAAAACTCTAAATTATGAGTTTTTTTAATAGCTACCTCCAAAGTTTTCTGAGTTCCTTTAAATTCATATGTCGTAAATGATACAAACAATTCATGGCATAGAATAGCATCAACATCCTATAAATAAAACATGATATACTAAAATGGTTGTTTGTATTAACAGGTTATTGATACTATTTTTGAAAAAATGTCAACTGTAAGGTCTCTTTTTATGCAGATTATCTTTATGTGATGCTATAATTGTTTGATTTGTATCTCCCCTAATTTTTTTTTTACTTTTAACAGATTACACATACTACATTAATCAAACTTCACCGATCCATCTAGAAAAAACTAGAACTCCTTAATAGTAAAAAATATGTTTATATTTTATTTTATTTTTGATTATATGATTCCTGCTCCATTCATTGAAATAAGACCAAAAATTGTATAGAACATATACTCTCAATTTTTCAAGAAAGTTGTTTTTCTTATGCATTTTTTTTCATATGCAGTTTTTAGTAGAATGTATTCATCACATAAAATAAGACCTTACAGAATTTAGCATTAGCAAATCAAATTTTTATTAAATATTTTTCTGTTTACTACACTTTGTTCTAATTAAAATTAATTAAAATTTTGACATAAATTTTTAATTATAGTAAAGTCAAAATAACCTCCTACCAGAAAACAACAGATACTACTGCATGCTTATGCTCTATTATTCAATATATGTGAATACATATATAAAATTTAAAAATATCTTCAGTCAAAATTTTGATTAAAACCTTTTTTTTACCATTAAATATTTTAATTAAGTACTTAAGATCAGTAAAAATTAACTTTGCACAAATTTCTTTAGTATAATTGACATCTCAGAAAACATCTAACAATTATAGTCCTTATCGAACCATCACTTAATAATGACATTATGATGCATTTAGGCCTTAACACTGTTAATTTAGACTATATACCTTGGATAGAACTAAATAGTAAGGTTCCAAAGTGAGCAGTCTATATAAAATGGCAGATTACTGTTTAGGCCAGGAGTGGGCAAACTATGGCCCGCCAAGACAGTCAGAACACCAAATAGAGAGAAAACGTTCTCTATATTTGGATCAATATATATTTGAGAGCTAAGTTTTCTAGCATGAAGATCAACAAGAGTAAATATAGATACAAGTTGAATGACACTAACTTTCAAGCAGTGGTGAGAATTTCAACAAGCACTCACACTCCTAATTAAAAAAAATATATATAGAAAAATGTGATAGGTAAATTAAACTGATTCTAAAATTATATCTATTTTATAAGTGCTTTCAACCATTGTTTTGAAATTAGCACAGTAAATTAACTGAATAAAACTGCCACTATTTTATTTCTTATATTTATTGACTTTTATGGTACAATTTATACCTTTTCTGAGATGTAAAGTTAAATAAATGAAAGCAATTATTTAAAAAAGATGTGGCTCTCCAGTATCCTCTACCTCAACAATGTAACACTCAAGTTAAAACAATTGCCCACCCTTTGCTTAGATAATAAGATGTTGACAGCAGTTATTACTGAAGTGTATACATAAGTGATATGAAGGCTTTTAAAGGCCAAAATTACAAATATAAAGAAGACTTAATTAAATGACAAACCTAAATGCTCTGGTAGCATCAATATTTACAACTACAATGTGTTACATCTCTTCTTCCATACCACCCTTGATGCATTGTACAGTATTTGCCTGAAGCATAACTAAACTCTACTTTTTTTAAAAAAGAATTCTACTTTTAGCCTCCCGAATTGATAATACCATCTAAAAAGTTGTGCTTATATAAAAAAAGATAGCTGCTTTACATCACTTGTTCAATAATAAATTTTGTTTCATTTATAAAACACATTACTATTACATTCATGTTTTTAATTTGTAAAACACATTACTATCACATTCATGTGTTTCTCTTATAAAACACATTACTATTACATTCATGAATTTCATTTATCAAACACATTACTATCACATTCATGTGTTTCATTTATAACACATTCTACCACATTCATGTAATGAGTTTTTAGTAGATTTTGTTTTGTATCCACACACAAACATCCTTTCTAATAATCTTGTTTATGACTTTTAACAGCTCAATGATATTACGATTACGTTTTACTATTGCTTGTAGTTTCAATTAAAGCATTCCCTTTTTCTTTTCTGGTGAAAAAGAACATTTACTGTTTTATCTACTGTTATATAAAAAGCATGTCTTCTAACTTAATTATTTATATTCTAATTTCTCATATCAATTTACAGTTCCCAATATGTTAAAATTCATAATACAACTAAATAATGTAGTTTCCAGAATATTTCAGTAAACTGGTGTATAAAATTTAATGGTAATGGAAAACTTATTATCAAATAATATATACGTACAATTAATTTGCTGAGTTTACAAATGAATTCATACTGTGTTTCTTCAACTGACTTTTTCAAGGAGTCCAAGGACTGAGAACTAAGGGGCAAAAATATTTTGTTCATTTAATTCAACATTATCTATACCTCTACAATTCTACATTTATTATTATTATATTCTCGCATACATAAATATAATGTTCTAATATATTTTATAATAAGGGACAGTATGAATTATTTTAAGACTCACCTAGATTTCTTAAAAAACAAAACTCCATTTATAATGCGATCACTGTTTTCTCCAAGCTCATATTCAACTAATTCCTATAAATAATAATTTTTTTTAAATCTCAAATATACAATAAAGTATTCTTAAAGTTATACAAAATTTTGCATAGATATATATATATATATAACTTACCTTGCAGTTTAAAACTGATGAGCCACATACCAAAGACCATAAATCTTTTGCAGATCTGGAAATATATATATAAACACATGTTATATATACCATATATTATCTGTGGATTATGTGTTAAAAAAGTTTCAGATTTCCTTGTGCGTATTATACGCCACCACGGATAAAAACATTCTCCATCAGAAACACGTACAATAAAGTTTTGAAAGAAATACCCTTTATGTTTTAGAAAAAATAAATAACAGTTGGCGCTGAAAGCTATTTTGACCCGGTTGACATTTTTCAGCTACAATCAGTTTTGTCCAATTACGTTCAAGAACAAATTCAGTTCCTAGGAAAGATATTACAGTTGCTAGTCGCTGGCGTCCTTTTGCATTATGTCTTGACCTGAGCTGTTTCTTCCTGAAAATATTCAAGTTCATATATCGTCATGATAAAGAGGAAGTATGGAAATTACACGGCTGATTTTGAACTAAACGTTATAGAAAAGGCTACCAAAGTAGGAAATCGGGAAGCTGCAAGATTGTTTAACGTTGAAGAATCAAATATTCAATTGTGGTAAAGAAAAAAAATAAGGCTAATTTTAAAAAATGTGACCCTAAGCTTTTTATTTATGGAATTGATGAAGCACATCCCAGTGAAAAATGCCCTGAAGATTCTGCATCTGCAACTTTTACCTGCAGGACTGACAAAGAAATTACAGCCTTCAGATGTCGGAATTAGCAGATATTAAAATCGAAAGTTTAGAAATTGTGGTATAGTAGTTAGCGATGCTGACTGCTGTGCCGTAGGGCCTGGGTTCGAATCCCGGAGAAGGCATGGATGCTTGTAAATGTATAGGGCCTTTGCGGCATGGGGGTACTCTAAATAGCAGTCGAGCCGCAAGTCCTCTCGTGAGGTTGGTGGAAGTGGAAGAGAGGTGGGAGTACTCCCAAGGTATTCTCCCACAAAATTGGGGTGGAACCAAGCCAAGTCATACTGTCCCCTGCGTGGTGCTCAAAGCTACGGCTAACGACAGGCATACCATCTAGCCCGATGTCATGATGAATTTCGTGGGCCTCAATCTGAATATGTCAGACAGGTAGCATTAGCAACAACAACACAATAAATGTCCAATAAAGAAAAGAATTTTACAAAAAAAAATTTTTTTTACAATTTTAATCATATTGTGTATTTCTTTTTTATCTGACACTACGTTATCAGCAGTATATATTTTGGATTATTCACCATAAAAATTGCCCCGGATTACATGGCGCTGTGGATTATGCAACATTTTTTAAAAATTTTTCCACTTTAAAAAACGGCTTTGCGGATTATATGCTGCTGTGAATTAAATACAGGAAAATAAAGTATATATATGTAATGTGTGTGTGTATAGCATAATATCAAGATAGTTAAAAGAGGAACTAGTTTGATATCACAGGGCAGGGCGCCAAACGCTGTTTGGCGTGATAAGGAATCAAGCCAAGCGCCGTTGGAATGAAATTCAAGATGGCGGCCTAGCGGTAAGACTCGTCAGGAAAATAATTTTGAAAAACATTAAAATCGATTTCAAATGAAGAATTTAGGAATAGATTGAGTCTAACCAAGACCAATAAATAATTAATATCAATATTATAAAAAAAAACATATTTACCAATAGTAATATTATGCAGTATACAATAATCTTGTAATATGTTATAGAAATTATTATATATATAATATTCATATAATACTAAATAGTAATAATTATTAGATATTCATATGGTATTACTTTTTATTTTATATAATAATAATCACGTAATACAGTTTAATAGATTTAATAAAAAAGAATAATCCTATTGTAATATAAATAAGAATCGTACAGATATAAGAAAACTCAGTTAACATAATTAAGAAACAACAAAATAATAATTGTAAATAAATAACAAAATAAAAAATAAATAACATAATACTTAGAAATAAATAAAATAATAAAAATAAATAACACATATGTAATAATAATTATAAAATAATTATTACAAATAATGTATATTATATGATTATTACACATTCGAATAAAAATTTTTTATATTATTAATAAAATAATTACATAATATATATTAAAATTGATAATGAATAGCAACTAAAAAGTACTGAAAGCTTGCTATGTTCCAAAAACTGAAAATTTCTTCAACGAATTTCATCGAACAAGAAACGAAAAAAAACATTTTTAAAAAGTAAAATAAATTGAAAATAAACGATTTATAGGAATAATTAATAATATAACACTCATTCTTTTTAAAAAAATATTCTAGTTCTCACCAATGATATTAGAAATATCCATATTCGAAAATAGCATTAAATAAAACAGAAGACTGAAATATAATTTGAATCCGGATTGCAATGAAAATGGTTAAATTGTAAAAGAAATAGAAATAAAATCGTCTGAAATTAATAGGAATACAGCGGGAACAGAACCAATAAAAATTATTTCTAACATACGTTATCTCCATGGCAACCACATCGCCAGACGATAAAAATATCAAAGTAACCATATTGTAATGTTATCGCCCATCTTGGCGAACATAAACAACAACTTGGCGCGATGCCCCGTGATATCAAACTAGTAGGTTAATGGAATTGGGAGAATTTTTATAATATACAGAGCAAGTTATTACTACAAACTAAATAATCTTACTAACAAAATATCAAATTGCTGAAAAAATATATATGAATAGATTTTATAACGCCATTTAAGAAACTTATCAAAAAATAAAACCTTCAAATAATAAGCATCTTTCCTACTTTTAGACAAACTTAAGAGTTAGATTAATAAGTTTTCTATATATTTTAAATTTAACATAGTTAAAAATTTTAATGTTAAAAGATAATGAATTTTACAACCAAGGTAGAAACAATTTGGTGATATCATCTCTGTCAAATGTATTACAGCTATAAACCATTTTTAGTTCTATCAATATATGTCTGGTTATTTTAATAATTTTCAGGGGATCTTTCCAAGTGTTAAAATAATCCTGATAGTCGTAATTAATCAAATAAGAAAATGTCTAATATACAGTGCAAGCTATGTTGCAATCATACAGTATTAAAAATAATAGTCCAGCGAGGAGCCCTATTTTTTTTCTATAAATAAATCGAAACTTTTAAATGTATTGCTTTATATATAAAACATATATATTTAAATTTATATGAAAGAATAATTTTTTTAGATTTACAGTTAAATCCCAGTTTAGTCAGCATTTTTAGCAATGGAGGAAAAAACTGGCACCATTAACTTGCTTTTTACATATTAGACTCCACTATAAAAGCTTCAAGAGCAAATAAACTTATCTATATGAGGTTACCATCTCAACAACCAATGAAGGCAGAAATGCATCGAAGGTACAAAAAGAATCCAAGGAACCATTTAAATTCTAAAATTACAAATCAGTTAAATACCTTAAAATGAGTTATTTCCATACTCTGTATGCCACCTATTATGCCGAGACTTTGAAAATGGCCGAGGGATGTATTTTCAATATTTCTGTCATTTTTTAAACTGCCACAACCTTCTTTTCATACTGAAGTCAGACAAACCATTTATTTTGCCAGGAAGTGGAACAATTACTTTAACAAGATACCAATATTTTGCATTTTTTTCTAAAATGAATCAATTTCCACATGTTTTTATGAACAGAATGTCTATCTATTCCTCACTGTCATAACCAATTGCCCTACATCCCGAAAAATGCAAGCTTTGTTCTTATAGACCAGATAGTTTAAAAAATCGGATTTCCCAAACTCTTTCTCTGTAATATTTTAAAATTACTCTCAAACTTTGGATTAAACATTAAATAGTTTTATAATTTCTGAACTTAATGATACAAAACTTTTTTTCCTGGTGTCAGATTTTATTATTATAAATAAATAATGAATATTCAAATATACATTATTTAAAAGTAAAATAAAAGTGAAAATGCACAATTATTAAAAGCATAACCCTCATATTCTTTAAAAAAAATATCCTGGTTCGCACCCAATGATATTAGAAACATCCATATTCGAAAATAGCACAAAATACAACAGAAGACTGAAGCAGCTAGTTTGAAGAATAGTTGCAATGAAAATAGTTAAATTTGTACAGAAATTGAATTAAAATCATCTGAAATTAACGGGGCAGAAAAAAAAATAATTAACTGTAATATACACCTTATCTCAAAGGCAGCCATGTTACCACACGATAAAAATACAGAGGTAACCAGTGGTATGACATATACCCCTGCATTGTAAGAGGGGAGGGAGTGTTCTAGGGGGCCCAAAGCTGGCCAAGTACATACTTAATCAATTGGGACCCCGAAACCTAACTTTGCAGGGGGGGGGCAGCTAATATTTTCTATTATGCTAATAAAAGTAACCATATTGCAATGTTATCGCCCATCTTTGGCGAACATAAACAACAACTTGAGTGTAGCACTCATATATGAAATTAGCACCTTTTTGTTTTTATATCATGGTGCAATTCGTGTGAAGAAAATTTTATTGTGGTGACACTAATACATAAGTACCAGAATCACAAAACATTTCAAAATTACATTGTTGACAAATATCTGTGACAGCATTTTTGTTATGACCCAGATCATTCGTGTATTTATGATCGGAATTAAGACCCTTTACTGAGCTTAACATTAAAATTTTACTACAGGAAAGTCTATAAACTCAAAGATTTAAATTAAATTAATCCCAATTAAGAATGAGCTATTATATATCTATCATTAAATGCGCTTAAAATTATCACTTTTTTTCAAAAACAGAATGCAGACACTTTTATAACAAAGAACTTCCAAATAAAAAGAAAGTGACTTTCAAAAACTTTTTTTTCTTCAAAGAAACTTTCGAGATAAAATAAATATTGAATATAATAAATTTTACGACATTATTTTCATAATGAATATATATAATAAGCAATGCAGCTAATACTGATTTTACTACACATATAGGAATCGGCATGTAGTTTAATGTTTAAAGATGAAACAGTCTTAAATAGCAAATGTTGAAAGTACTACTGCCTCGTGTAACGCATTATTAATGCTCCTTAAGACAGTAGCTTTTTAAATGATGTAAATTTCAATAAATAAAGTTCAAATAAGTAGAAAATTTTTAAAAACATACGGAAAATACATTTTCATTAAAGCATGCTGTTAAATAAATAGTAATTTTATACGTTTCAATTTTTTAAAAATCTAAATCAAGAAGAATATTCTCTGTGTTCTAATCATTATAACTGTATGTTTTGCGAATTGAAAAATTGAAATGAAAAATAATTCTTGAAACATAGGAATTTCAATATTTTATATACCTTGTGATTCGCGCCATGTTTGTTTGTATTTTAAAGTGAAAGTAGGAACACTGTTGCCATCCTCAGGAAAAAATCAGCTTGTAGAAAAATGGATGGCAAAACAATACCCGCATTTTTTACGAAAATAGAAATGTCTAGAACATGAAAAATTTTTGCTATAAACTGAATTCGATCAAAACATGCAATTTCAAATAAATTTTTACTGATGTTCAGCGTCTGATATCTAAAACTTTTCCACCAATCATAGACCTTATTGTTTTGATGCTGTTACAGTCACAGTTATTATTAAGCTGTCAAGTGTACTTGCTGAACTCTCCATCGGGTTTTTAAATTCCAATCAAGTTTAGCGGGTATGAGTCATTGTTGTTGTCTTTCCTCAAACGAAACATCTGAAGATGTCTAAGTTACTGTTTTCCATTGAAGTCACGAAGAAAAATTGACCGAGCTTAATGTTGACTATAAAGTAATTCTACTTTTCTGAATCCTTGCCAATGGTTTGAAATCTTACTGCTGATGATTTCTCATTTATATGACTCATTTCCCCTTCCTGAGCTTCAAATAGAATTTACGGTACATTTCTTTACACAAAAACGGGCTTTTTTTCCGGTAAGTAATCTTTTGTGTTGCATTTCTTTTGATTTTAATGAAGCAATAATCTTGAGTTTGATATGGAAGTTTTCATAAATAAATCTTTATAAGCGTAAGATGTTGTATTTGCATTTTTTTATAGTAAATAAAATGTTTTCTTAATGCACTGTGAAATAAAAACAGTGTTTTAACTAATGCAATTGTCATTTCAGTTTATTTCTTTGTTTTTAAATGACAATCGTATTAATTTATGCCAGTTTCATGAATTTTTTTAATATAGAAAAGAAAGGAGCAACTTGTGCAAAATCAATTTATATGTGATAAATAGAAATTAAAATTAAAAGAAAAACTTTTTGTTTGTATTATTTTACCAATGAATTAGCTTTTTCATGCGTATGACAATGTGGTATATATTAATTTAAATGTCTGACTTTAAATTTTAAGAAAGTGCTTGTTTGGCATAATATAAAGATAAATATTATACATATATTTCATTAAAAGATTAGTTTTAGACAACTACAATTAGCTGCCTTCAAGAAACCTCAAATAATTATCTTCTGACTGACAATTCTCTTGTTAAAATATTATATATATTACTTATTTCAATGGTAGTAAAGAAAAATGGACAGCTTCTTGCGCTCTTTCATATACTCATTTACTAACTTTCAATAATAATTGTGCTAATTGATCTTAGATCCAGGTCTTTGTTGTATGTTATTTTTTTTTTACTCTGATTCATCTGCTTTTATTGCTGAATTAAAAGAGTAAAGAGACACACACAAATTTAAATTATTAAAACCTTAAAATTAAAAGAAATTAATTAAAATTTGGAAAAATGTACTAATTGCAAATTAAAAATTTGTTCAAGGAATTGGTTTCCTTTAAAATTCAGTATTAAATTTTTTAATGAGACACATCCAACTTTGAATGACATGTTTATCATTCACACACTTATCAATTCACTAAGCTTTCACATATTTCACATGCATTTTGATATTTGTGAAATTAAATAGTAAAGTATTTTGTATCCTTTAGGTTATCAAAAATAAAAGGATTATAAAAAATTTTAGAAACAAATTCTTTCTAAGTTATTATATGCAAGTTATAACAGATTTGAATATATTTAAATTGAATCAAAAGACATTTTCTGTAATGTCTTTCTCTGAACTCCTTATTTAATTTTTAAATTTATTCTATGTTCCCCTTTTAAAAATTAAAATAAACTTCTGCTTTAACATTAGTTTAAAGCTTTTGAGAGAATAGCAGGATTAAACTGGATATATTAGTATGTCTTACTGTGTTGTCCTACTAAAAACATATTGGAAGCACTTTTCTGATTATCTCACATAATTGAGAGTTGTTATAGGAAATTGGTGCCAGAAAAACTATGATAGTTAGCATTTTATTAAATTTTTAATTTTACATCTGCAAAAAAAAAATTTTTTATTATAGTTACCAATTTTATTTATATATATATATATATATAATTATATTTTTTTGAAAATATAGTTTTTTTAAAAAATATTCTATTGTGTTTTTGTATTACTACTTCCTCATACATGTCATCATTTTTTAAAATATTCCCAACAATGAATTTCATGTGAAAAGTAAGGTTTTATTATTTCCCTTCTTCCAATAGTGCATTTAAAAAAATTGACTGCTACCTGAAATGTCAGGGCCATGTAATGCTTCAATAATCACTGGGATGTATTTGAAAATTCACCTAGTGTAGCACACACCCATGATTAGTTACACTTGGATAGAGCTGTCAGAATCAACTTAATATAATTTATTTAAGTCTCGTCTATTGTTAGACTTAGTTGTTGTAAGTTTCTACAGTTGAATTAATTTTTTTATAAAAAATTGGGTTGAAATATGAAATAGCAGCTATTTTAATTTGAAAAATTGCTCAGGGATGCTTTATTATGAAAGTGTGCAAAGCTTGTTAAATTTTTATCATTTTAATTATTCTAAATGCTTAGCTTATGTATTAAATCTAAATATATAAAGGTCTAGTTAATTTGTAATTTAGTAAAATATTTTATGAGCATTGAAATTTGATTTAGATTTTACATGCAAAGATCTTTAGATAATTTAATGTAATTATTTGACCCACATGAAACCCTTATAAATATATATATATTTCTTTTCAAATGCAATTATATTTCTATATGTAAAAAAAAAAACTTATATTATCAGAAGATTTTTTGAAATAGCAAATTAAGTTGATAAACCAAATTAAACTATTCTAAATACTTGCATATTTATATTGGAGAGTGATTTTTAACAATTCATACTAAAAGAAAAGAAATGTATTGATTGCTTTTAAATTTGTTTCATTAAAATTGTATATTTACATATTTCTCACTTTGATCCTTTGTACTTACAAAAGAATACATCTGGATACAAAGAATGATATTGCTTAAAAGGAAAGTGTAAGAGAATGAAATTTTTTTCCCTAATATTGTAATCCTAAATCACATTCCAATAATTTCTCCAAATGCTAACTATTTCATCAGTAAAATTATCGTCCAGTACCTAAATTTTTAAACTTTTCCCTTATATGCATTTTCAAGACTAACAATAAAGTTAGTCTTGAAAATTTGAAATTTATCTTTCTCAGAAAAGGAAGCTATTCTATTAAATTGACATATACATATATAAATATTCCTTTCAAGAAAATGGGATTTTGTTTCATGAAAGTCATCCAGTAAGATTCTAATTTCTACTCAAATCATGTTATTACTCATTGTCATCAAAGTAGTTACTCATTGCTTAAAATCAGTTGTGTATAGTTGTCACAAAAAAAAAGTAAAAGCCACATATATATGCAAATGGAAAATGAAAGTTATAAACCATATATGTGACAGTTTATTATTTTTAAAACTTGCATATTTGGTGAATTGTCTAAACTTCATTAACAATAAGTATGCAATATTGTTTTATAAATGACTTTTGAATTATATTTATTTTTGACTTATCATTACAATTCATGTTTTTCCAGCCACGGTACAAACATGAGGCGCAAAAGCCCTGTCATCCATCGAAAGAGTGGGACAATGAGCAATGAGAACAATACTCCAAAACATTTGACGCCTCAATCTTCCAGCACATTACAGGTTTTATCCCCACATTATGGAGCTTCTGGAGCCAATACTCCTTCAGGATCTGTATACTTGACCTACTGGCCACTGGCCTCTTCATCAGCAGAAGAACAAAACAATGCAGATGAAGGAACACATTTGGTAAAATTATGAAAATATTTTTCACTCACACTTTAGAGAGCTGTATTGTTCACTGTATAAAAGTAAAAAAATTAAGAATTTACATAATAATTTTCTCTTTTTATATAATTGTTATACTTAAGTATTCTGTGATACTTATTAGATGATAATCCATTGTAGTTCAATAGAATTATAATTACATTTGATCTTAACAAAAAAAAAGATATGTTTAGTCTGTGAAAGATCCTGTAAGATATTTTATATTGATGTGACTTAATTTTTAGAATATCTTACTGTAACATTTTCTTTTAAAAGATATCTGCATATGACTGTGATAATTTAAATGTATATTTACTTCATAAATGATGCATTTTAAAGTGGAAGACTAAAATGCGAAAGCTGAATTTATTTTTTCATAATGTTTTATGAACAATAAAACTAGATTATATCAAAATAAGGATTTTTTAAAATATTAATGAAATTTTTTACAGAATCTATTCTCTCAAGTTCATAAAAGCATTATTTAAATATGGTAAAGCATAATTTCTCTTTCTTATTTCAAAACTAATTCAGATTAATTTCATAACTGGTTGTATCATAGTTCAAAAAGTCTTCAGTTATTTAGACTGATTCCTAATCAAAATTGTAGATGGTTTTTCTTTATTTTGAATTAGTGAAATATGTTATATATCATGACAGAGAAGTCGACAAAAGATATATTTCAGGATATAGGAGCACAATTAAAGAAGAATCTGATGTTACTTTTGAACCAAATTCTAAAGGTGTCTTTCTTAGTCTCCAAAGAGTTGCTTTTTTAAATAAATGTTTTGAATTTCTTTTTTAATTAATATCATTAATTTATATTATTAATTTTAAATATTGTATATAATTATAGTAATGATCTGATGCTGGTGTAATGGATAAAATATTTCATCGATGATCAATAATTCAAAATATATCTTGTTTCACATAAGAGTGTTGTTCATTATTTTAGAAGACCATTTGTTCTTTTGAATACTTTGTTAAATTCCCAAAATTTGTATTTTATTAAATATGTTTTATAAATATTGTAAAAATTTATATTGGCATCTATTGGAGGAGGGGGGGGGTATGGGGATCATGGTTTGGCGATTGTTTTTCTGAGTTGTCACCAATGCGAAAATTAACTTTAAATTATATGGTAAATTAACCACAAACACAATGATAAGAAATTATATTATGATAGAGGGTTTTATCAAGTTTACTTATTTAAAGCATTAGTTATTGGGAAAAGTCAGAATTTGGTATATTTTCTAAATATTGTCATATTTGACTTCATGATTCCTGTAACCAGTAATTTAACACTGACACCAATAATTAACAAAAAATTTATATCAAATTCAAACTAGCCATTATTAGCTAATTGACAATATTTGAAAATAGTGTCTCCTATCTGTAATATTAGAAACTAGTAGAAGCTTCTCTTTTATGTATTTGTTATGTGTTGTGTTTGGATTCATGCATCTTATTATCAATAAGTATCATTGTAACTCTGTAATTCCATATCTTATAATTCATAAAACTGTTTTGCAACAATAAGCTTTCTTGAGGGCCGTGGGTAGCCTTGTGGTTAGAGCATCGGACTCCAGACCAGAAGGCCTGGGTTCGATGCCCGATGCCACCAAATGCCCTCCGAATACATGCGGAGTATGTGCTCGTTAAATCAGTGGGTCCAAATGGTGTCGCCATCTATCCTGTTGTACAGAGCAAAATTGTACTATCACCTTCATGGGGGCTCAAAGCTTAGGCTAACTACAGGCGTAGGTCTAGCCCCTTGCCATGATGAATTTCGTGGGCCTCGATCTGACTACGTCAGACAGGTGGCATAAGTAACAACAAGCTTTCTTGACAATAAATATTTCAGTAATTGTCTTTTAAATCACATGTTAATACAACTATGAAATAACTGTATTTCTATAGGAATATTGATTGTATTGAAGTTGCTTCAATACATCATTAATGGTTAGAAGCTTATTTTATGCAATCAATTTGTTTAATTTTTTATGATTTGCTTATGTATGTAATTTAAAATTTTAAACTTTTTTGGTAAAAAGTGTGTTTTAATTTTGTAATTTTTCCTTAATTTATCAAAGCTGTATTATGTAAATATTGGTTCCAAAATATTTTGTTACTTACATGCATTCAAACTAATTTTTCAGTAAGTTTAATTAATTTAGTTTTTTTATTTAAATATGAAAAAGAGATGTGTAAAAAATATTTCTGTGCTATAATGAAGATTCAATTACTAACGAAAATAAAAGAGCATAAATAAGTCATTTACATTTTTGTTTCAAAAGAACAAAATTGAAGTAAATTAGAACAAAGTGTTTTTAAAAATCTAGGGAATGAATAGTTTTTTTGTATTTTTACACAGCATAAAGTGTTGCACCTTCATAGATTCTTTCCCCTCTTTTTTTAAGTTTAATTTACATGAAGCAAATTGCTTTTATTTTCAAATATTTATGGTAAAATTGTAGTCTTCAGCATTATTTACCAAGAACTGCATTATTGACTTTATTTTAGCAACTTTTAGATCAAGCTACTGATGTGAACATAATTTCTCTTGTTTAAGAATATGAAATTTAAAAATAAATCCTGTGTTTGTGTGTTTCATAATTTTTGTTATATTAATTGAAGTAATGTTCAAAATTCTACAGGAAGTACCTGCCTCTCGTCCAAGTTTAGGTGCTCACGAATCTTCTACTAGTCAGTTGATGCTTCAAGAGAGTAATGAAGGTGGATCCACCCCAGACTTTCAACGAACACGTGCTGCTATTGAGCATACTTACCAGAAGATTGCAAGAACAAAAGAATTGATAAGAGAAGGCCAGACAGCTAGAGATGGTAGGGATTGTGATTTAACTATTATTTATTTTCTTATCTTTGTATATTTTAGAATGTAAAGATTGTCGTATTATAAAGAAAATTTATTTATTATGTCTCAGTTGTTATTATTGAAATCCTTCAAATTCATTATATTGATCAAAATGTTATTCAGGTATGAACAATTGCAAATTTATATCTCACAATTATATGATTTTTTTATTGTTCTCTCCATGATTATAATCTTAATATAGAAAAATATATTTGTCCATTTTTAAAAAAAAAAATTCTTGTGTGCTTCCATTTTGAGTTCAAAGTAATTGCAATTAAAATGTTCATATCTTAATTTATATTGTTATTTTCATTTCTGTGTTGATTTTTTTAAATAAAAATAATGCAGTAGTTATAAATTTTTGGTTGAAACATGGGAAATTTTTATTTGTACTGAAGGCGTATATTTTTTGGGAAAATGAAGTGTTTGAAATGATGATTAATAAAATATCTTAAATCTGGTATATTCCTGATATGTTAGTTACTTGCACATCAATTGCTAACCCAATAGATTAATAATTAATAACTATTGAACTCAGTGGCGTAACAAAGAATCTAAGCCCCCCGCCTGCAAACTCAGATTTTGGGCCCCAAGCCCATATACGTACTTAGCGTCAGTCAAGCTTTGGGCCCCTTGGAGTCCCTGGGCCTCCCTGCAATGTGGGGGTGTACGTTACGCCACTGATTGAACTGAATTAAAATCAGTGGTTAATTGACATTAGAAGCAAGAAATACAAAAGCATGAAAACTTCATGAATTTCTAAACATTATTTCTGTACCATTTTTTCTTAAATGCCTTTTTTGAAAAATATGAAAAAATTGTATGACCCAAAAAAAGTTTTGTGATTTCATATCAAATTTGATAATTTTTAAATATATTTTTATTTTGAGAACTTACCATTAGATGGTTATATTTTTTTTTAACCCTTTAACTGCCAATAAAAATTAATGTGATTTGCTTCTCAGTGCCAGTGTTTTTCAAACAGACATGTGTACTTATCCAATATAATAGCAGGAAAGAAAATGTATTGTTAAATAAAACATCAGAAATAAGTAAATCCTTTGCAAAAACTTTCCAAGTTATTTTGCAGTAATCCAAAGCATTCAGAACAGTATTAATGATGGCAGCTTAATGCAAAGGATTGCACTTCATAAAGACATCATGTTAATGCTGCCAATTAAAGCCCTGGTTGAGCAAGACGTATATACAGTCGACTCTGGATAATTCAAAGTTGGAGGGACCAGTGAAAAGATTCGAATTATCAAAAGTTCAAATTAACAAGAGGGTAGGAAAATCTCCTAAAATACACAAAGAGAAATTTTTTTCTAACTCATTTAAATTTGAAGCTCTGTAATAAAACAACAATTGTACATGTGTATAAAATTATTTTAAAGTATTTTTAAAAAGTACATTTTTTTAGTATAAATATTATACAGAAGTTAAAAGCCTTGTATTAAAAGAATGCATTTATGTATTAAAAACAATTTTTAAGAGAATATATATTGCACATAATTAATCTTTTTTGACAAAAAAATGTGTTTATTCTTTTATTGGTTCCCTCAGACACTGTCCCTAATATCATTGGATATTCAAGGCTGGTCCATTCCAGCACATGCCCTATTTGGTACCACATGGCGTAAATCACACAAATAAGTCATAAATCTTGTCACTCTGATGCAAAATACACAATCCTATGCATCTCTTCTTCATAATATGGACAATCCTTTCTGAACACATGTGGCAAGGCCACATGTTAAATGAAAGATACAGACAGCTGACAGCAAGTGTGTCCAGTCTGTTGTCCACTTGAAGAACGAAAGCAAGAAAAGTGTCTTTTTGCTTGAGGAACTGGGAAACATAAAGAAGGGATGGCAGACAGATGGTCTTCAAAGGGACTTCGTTACAGGGAATACATGTAGAGACAATACAACACAAAACATGTAAGCTCCAACCTATTTGTTACAGGACATGACAGTGTTACAGGAATAGATGACAGTGAGTATTCAAATTGTTGAGAGCTATATAAGATAACTTCAGATTATCGTGTGTTGTAGTCTGACCAGCCACAGATTTTACTTCAAAATTTTGTGTGTACTAAAGCATATAAATTTAGTTTGAAATATCAAGAGTTTTTCTAGGGGCTGAGCATATACTTCGAATTAGCCAGAGGTTCGTATTATCAAAGGTGGGAATTAGCGAGAGTCGACTGTATACACTTGCAGCTTTTAAAGGGTTCATTAATATACCTCAAAAGTGATTTTTAAAAACATTTTTCAAAAGTTTTATGAATAAACAAATTTGCTAAAAATTCTTTAGTTTAATCTATATATATAATTTTCTATTTTGTTAGACACAGATTTGTTAACAGACAATTGACTTGCATATTTTTTCCACATTTTAAATAATTTGAGTTTTCAGATTGTCACATTGAAAATCTGTTAACATGTTTATAAAAAAAATTACATGTTCTCCATTTTCATTCTGAAATGTTTAAAAAAAACTGTAAATGTAATTTTTTCTCCATTAAAATGTTGATTTTTAGAAAATGTCAATGAATATTTGAAATTGGCTTCAAGTGCTGACCGGCAGCAACTACAGCGAATCAAAAGTGTATTTGAAAAAAAGAATTTGAAAGCAGCACAATCAATTGCACAACTCCAGAAAAAGTTAGAAACCTACAACAAGAGAATTCGGGATTTGGAAACTCATGGTCTAAGTAGCAGCCACTGGCAACCAAGAGAAGTACTGAGAGATGTTGGTCAAGGACTAAAGTAAGCATTGATTAACTATTTCAATCATGGTCTTAGGAACTATCTATAACTGCATAAATTATCACAAGTATTAAGTTGATCAAAATCAAATCTGTCAAAATTGAAATGCTAAAAAATGTTTTTAGCATGATAATAAAAGTTTTTAGTTAATAATTTTGTGCAAAATTACCTATTTTGTTTTCAATTATTAGTGTATTATTGCTCACAAAAATCATTTGTTAAAATTTTAAGCCTTAATATGCCATCACAAAAAAAAACAATAGTGAAATTAATTTCTTATTGAGATTTTGGTTTTCTTACTATAAAACAAACTCAGATGTAATGACTGAGCATTTTATTAATTCATATTATTTATATTAATCATTAAAATAGGTGAATGAAATTATTTACAACTGAAGAATATGAATGAAATTATTTACAACTGAAGAATATGAAGAAAATTATTTACAACTGAAGAATATGAAAGAAAAAATTCTTATGAAAATTATATCAAGAATTGAAGAATTTCAGAATATGTTAAGAATGTAATTGATTATATTTCTTGCATCATAAATGGTTACATAGTTAACAAAACTGTCAGAAAACAATGAAGATTCTCCCCCCCCCTTGGTATTAAATGGGGAAAAGCTAATATGTAGGTTAATAAATTCTGTAAATTCTTTTTTTTTGTTGTTGTCATTAACAAATTTAGTTAGGCAATTGGTACTTTTTCCCTTCAGATCTCCAAAAATAGTTTTCAGGATATCTTATGAAATCTGATGATTAGATTATTCATTGACAAAAATTACTTGGTTTGTTTAAAATTCTTAAATTGCTGTGTATTTGATTCTGATTATCCTTTTTATGTTAAGAAATTATAGGTTGTTGATCATTTTAATCTAAAAGTAAAAATTATGTAAATTATTATGTAATCTTTTTTTTTTCAATAACTTATGCAGTTTAACACATTTATTATAAAAACACTCATAGTTTGCAAACTGAATTTATTTTCCAATTGTGAGGTAACTCGATTTTGATCATCTTACCTGAATCTCTGAGAATGTATTACTGTAGCAAATGAAAAGAATGTTTAGGTGTTGGGCATATAGGATTAGGCTAAATACTCATTGCATACTGAGATGAATATTTCTCGGAGATTCATTTTAGATGCATTTATACTATATATATATAAATATATATACTTGTTAAGAACATGAAATTATACCCTTTCTTAATATTATATGGTAAAAAAAAACAATAAATAAAAGATATTTCTACTATATGTGGAAATTTGAATAAATATAATGAAAAATTGTTATTGACAAGTTTTATAAGAATTTTCCACATATATTTTTTTTTCATATATCAAACAAAAATACTGTGTCATATTTTATTTTCTGTCCAATACAAACTCTACATGACTTTATAGTCAGGCCCTTTCTGTGCAGTAAAGTGCTTTTAAATATTGGAACTTTCAAGTTTATATTATCTCTAAATCATAAAAAATTGCAATCTATATTTATTGTTTTTTTCTTCTAATTTCTTTATAATGTTTTGAAATTTTAGTTCATTTGTCAAAAAATTTGAATTATTAAAATTATCCTTGTACTTTTATATTAAATAAATAACGTACTGAGTTGAAGAATTATCTGTGTGACCATAATATTTGTCAGTATTTTTAGATTTTCTGCAATAATGCATACTTTTATACAGTTCCATTTGATTGGTGTAATTCATATAACTTGGTGGCATATTTGTATTTTTTTTTACTTTTGATATATTAAAAAAAGAATAGCCACACAGAAATTTTTTTAAGTTTTATTATTGCTCATACTTTTATTAAAGTGGCTCAAGTCAGTCTAATTTTGTGTAAATCTGTCATAAGTTTTTACTGCACTGTCTAAAAGAAGAAGAATCATGTATAGAATCAATTGGAACCAGTTTGGGATAGTGAAAAATTGTATAATTCACGTATTTCAATAATTCTCTACATGGTGATTTTCTACTAGACTGTCAAACTTGCAGGGTGTGTAGGTGGTACAGAGACTACTCGGTATCACATATGAATACAGGGTTGCAAATGCAATAGTTGGGAGCTATGGTGCAACAAAACAGAGGGAAGGAACAGAAACAGCAACACATAAGAGGGACAAAAAATATTTTATTGAAAGGTTGTACTACAACAGATGTTTGAAATTACAACTAGAAGTCATCTGGCCATTTCTCTGTTGTACCACTCCATGTGGAACCAGCATGACAGGGGCTCCTTCACATTACAGAATTCATGTCCACTGACAATCAACATAACCTTTGGATAGTTGTGGACAGGTCGTGGTGGCCCAGTTCATTGGCCTATCAGATCACCAGACCTATCATGCTTAGAGTCATATTAAATGTTTGGTGTGCGAGACACCTGTTCCTTCAGTGGAGGACTTCATCACTCAAATATCTGTAGCTGCTGGGAGTATACATGATATGCCAGGAATCTTCCAGAACTTAAGGAATTCCATGCAGCACTGCTGTCAGGCTTGCCAGACCACTTACAGTCCATTTCAAACGCCTGTTGTTGTACAACCTTTAAATAAAATGTTTTCTGTCCCATTGCTGTGTTGTTTCTGTTCTTTGCATCATAGCTCACAACTGTGGCATTTACAACCCTGCATTCTTATATGATTCTGAGCTGTCTCTGTACCCCCTACAAGTTTGTCAGTCTGGTAGCAAATCATCCTGTATCGTTTGAAAATTGCGTGAACCCATTTGTGACAGTAACTCAAGAAAAACCTTCATTTTCAGTACATTTGAATCAGTCCAAGTAAACATTATGGCTTTTGAAGGAGATAAATTAATATGATCAACCAAAAATGTCAAATTCTTCAGAAACAATTTGCTAACTTTTCAATGGTAATGTCATTGATTTTCAAACATGGGTTTTAGTTGAATGCAAAAGAAAGGGTCATTTCTTCGGTATCTGTCTATTCATCATCGTTCTGAACAAATGAATTGTCATCTTTGTAACAATGAACTGGTTTGTCTGCATTATTGTTGGAAATTGATTTATTAAACTACTCACTGGACAGGTTAAAATCATATGATTCATTGACGAATGCGTGACTCAAGTTATTTGCATATCTATTATTTTTCACTTGTTTTCTTTTCATCATTTTATTTATGGTTTATTTACATGGGAATTGTTATAAACAGCCTTTGGAAACTAGTATAAGACTGGTGAAAAATAATGTATTGCCAGTGCAAGAATTTTTGTGTGCAATGGGAAAGTATGTGTTAGTTATTTAGCCATATATTATTTCATATACCAATTATGAGTATACTCACAAGCTTATTCATCGCTAAAAAAAAATTTTTTTTCTACTTTTAAATAATAAAGCAACAGAAAGTAATTTAAAGCCATGAAAATGCAGATAGGATCTTGGCACTGAACATATTGAAAGGTATTAAATTACAGTTGGACCCTGATTTACCGAACCCCTATTTAACAAATTTCACTTGTTAACAAATTTTTCTCTTTCCCTGATTAAAATGAAGGCACCCTCCCCATTTAAAGAAAAATAATCCCCACTTTAAGGAATTATTGAAACAGCTGGGAAATTTGTTTTCATTAGTTTGTATTAGAAAATATTGGATTTTTTTTTTCAAACGACCCTTCTGTCCAGGACAAAAAATGTTTTTCTTGTATGCAGCAAATTTTGATGGGAAAGGGTTATTAGATCTTACAAGTGCAGAGGAGTCATGAGTGTAACCTGTTGTGTGAGTTTTAGATAGGACAGAAAATTTATTTTTTTCTCTTCCCACTCCACAACACATTAGACATTTTGAGATTCTAGTGATTATGTTACATTTGATGATGGACTCCTTACCTGTGCATCTGAAGTTGATAAAATTGTTGATTTGTCAGAGCCAATGAATAGGGATTCTGATGCAGAAATTGATTGTGAAACTTCCATCAACATTTCCTAATGCTTTACATTGTTTGGGAACTGTAAAAATGTACCTCTTGTGCAGCAGGATGTAAATGATGGAATATTTTCTTCTCTGTATAAAGTCAAAAGATAACTCTTTTGAGTCAGGAATGAAAAAGATTGTCAAACATTTATTTATCAGTATTTCAAAATTTCCAATGTCCACAATAATTCACTAACACAATAGAGTCCTGAAAACTCGTCCAAGTTTATGAAAATGCCGGGTTATAGTGAATGGGATTTAAAAAAATAAGTATGAGTGTTTCCTCAAAAAATATTTTACTGCATTTATATGTATTGTTTGCTTGAGAATACAACAGAAATAAACTGCCCCAATATCCTTAAACAAAGAAAAAGTATGTACTTTATGAAGGCACAGAGCATTTTTTACTACATGAAAAGGAAAATTAATACATAGTATACAGTAATTTACCTGATCTGACACACCTCAGAAAAATGCTTTATGAAGGCAAAAAGATGTCTTAAGTAGTCAACTTTGCAAAAATTGTCTACTTTTTTTTAAAAAAATGCTTATGTCCTGTTGTGGGGTTTTTTGACCTACAAGGGAATGGCTGAGTTATCTGGACTACTGGGTTGTCGAGTTTTTGGGACTCTGCTGTAGTATTTTTAGCTGCTAAATTCAAAATGTGTAATTTCTAACTATGGATATTTTTTGTGTAGTTGCTTATTATAGAATTTCTAAAAAGTAAGAGCAAAAAATTTGTATTTTGTTTGGACCACAATATAACGTATAACTCCAAAATAACAAACAAAATGTTCGGTCCCCATGAATTCATTAAATCAGGATCCGACTGTATGTTATTAATCCTGATAATTTTTATATGTATTTATAAAAATCAACTAATATGTATATATTTTTTTTTATTCCAGGGATGTTGGAGTCAATATAAAAGAAGGAATTACTGGCTTTTCTGGGTATATGATTTCAAAACTTTCATAAACAAAATTTTTCAATTTTATCTTTTGCTGTTTTGAAACATGTATACATGTACTTAAAATTTGTTGCACAACTCATTATTATAATTGTAACAAAAGATAAAAGTATTTAAGGTTTAATATCATTTTCTGTATGTTTTTATGATAAATTATTAGGAAAGATACCTATATATAACAGTAAATTGTAACTAATATTTACAAAATATTGCTTCTGAACAAATTATAATTTGCTTTAATTTTGACAAAAAAAATATATATTGTCCTAAAGTAAGCAGTTTTAAATTTTTGGTAATTTGTTGAATTTTATGAAAAAAAGAAAGATGTAAAAATTTTTTTAAAAATAAGCTTTTTCTTCAAAAAATGCATTAGTTTTCAGTATTATACAGAATTTATCCTATTTTTTAAATCATAATACTTATAAAATAAACTAAAATTACAATGAAATGTTACTAATTATATAAATTTATGTTATATTAACCAAATATTAGTGTTATAAGTTTTCAGTTGATTTCCTTATGTTATTGTTCAAAACATTGTGTCTGTGATATGAGAAAGAAAGACAGCCTTAGACAAAATTGATCTAGTATATATTTTTAAATATTACTTTTGAATTTTGTATATAAAAATGTAAAATTTAATTTTCATTAGGTGTTTTTTTTTTGTGTGTTTTTTTTATAGTAGAGGGTTAAAAAAGAAATGATTGTAAATAATTGATTTTGTGATGATATAATATTTTCTACAGAAAAGTTTTAATAGTCAAAAATGTTTTTATAAAGGATTTTAAAATTGTAGATTTAATTTAGAAATTGTTTTTGATAAATCATAAAATACTAAGTTTTAAACATTTGCTCATGACTTTTGCAATTTTTTTTCTAATAACTTTTTTTTTTTCATGTAGAGGAGTTGTTGGTAATATCAAAGGTGGACTCTCTGGTTTAACTCAGGCAACTCATAGTGCTGCTGAGTATGTTTCCTACTCGTGCTTTTTTGATAACATTACGTTCTATTGTGCATATAATTTTTTTCATCGTGTTTCTTTTTTGTAGAACTGTGATGTCTAAGCCAAGGGAATTTGCACATTTGATAAAGAATAGATTTGGAAGTGCTGACAATATTAGCTCTTTGGAAAGTAAGTAAATTCCAGCTTTTAAATGAATTGCATTTTATGTGTGCACATATATAATATGGAATTCATGTGATATAATATTTGCACTGTGTGATTTTAGAACTTCCACAAGAAAGTGGAGATTCACAACAAAGAAACATTCATGGCAGTGCAACATTTACACATTGCAGGTATTTAATTTTGTTTTAAAAATTTTTTCCCTTTAATTGCAGAATAACAAATCACTTTTTAAATACAAAATGAGTATAAAATTTAGAATACATTGTTAAATATTTTTTAGTATTTAAAAAAATAACTATCACAATCTGATGTAGTTCACAAGAGCTTGAAATGATCCTGACAAAGAGTATGCATTGAAATTTCAAAGTAATCTCGTGTAGCTGGATATCAAGAATTATATCAGAAACTTGAGGTAGAAACTGTTCAACTGTGGAAAAGAGCACGTCCTGTCACAACCATCGATATGGTGAATGAAAAATCATGATATATCCAACCAGGAAACTCTTTTCCATGTATTTATTCTCAATTTTCAATGTTTCTGAGCACACACTCTATGCTTAGTTGGCTATGCCACTTGGTGAACAGAGGCTCACAAATGGGACATTTTCTGTGAAACCCCATATCAAAAAGTGTCTGCTGAACTGTATGTTCCAAAAGACTTGCACTTGGACCTGCATTCTATTAGGCTGTCTGCTGTGCCACTATCTGGCATCGATTTTGCTTTGCCCTTTTGGGACAATTTCTGATGCCATGTCAGAAATTATAACATTCACATTTCTTTGAGGACACATAGATGTCCAACAGCCGGATGTCTACTTCTGATTTCACCATTATTTAGCCACTTTGCATCAATACTAAAAACAGCAGAACACGAATAACCTAAGAGTCATGCTGTTTCGGGCATACTTGTTCTGAGTCTTCGGGCCATTACAATCTACTCTCTCTTAAATTTGCTTAGACCAGCCACCTTTCCTTTCACTCACAAAGAGTAAGTGCAAGAATGATACCTGACCTTCTTTATCAGCAGTTAAATACCAATCTCTCTTTAAAATGTGAAGGTGTTCACAATGTTTTGCCTCGACAGTGTATACTACTTTTTGTAATCAAAATTTTTCAAATTAATATAAATTGGGGCTTTTAGTTCAGCTACTCCTTTCTAAGCATGTAATTCTAGCAGTTAAACAATATTCTGTTACTATTTAAAAGAAGTAATAAGTGTTGTTTTCTCATAATATGAATCATCATTCAGTAGTAAAGTATTACTTTTTTTTAATTATATTGAACTCTGCCCAACTATTCTAAACCCCCCCCCCATAACAAAAGAGTTACATCTATCATGTCTGTATTTAATTTGTATTTTATGACATGCATGTGTCATACTGAAATTTAATAAGTTAAAACTGATGTAATTAGGGTTAATCAGCTTAGTGTAATATATCTCAATCCAGTGTATTTATAACAACCTTTATTTTCTTTTATGTACGTATAATATTTTTCATTTGATATTTTTTTTGCAATGTTTAGTTAAAATTCTTAACATTGTTGCAACTTATGCGATTGACTTTTTTCTCCAGTGCCAAATATGCATCAGATGATGAAAGTTCCAGTTTTACTTCTGGCTCTGGCCATTTAAATACTGGAAGTATTCCGAGTCCCCGTCATCAGCCAGGCCTCCATAGGTCACCCCCTGAACATTCCTCAACACCCACCGTTACACCACTTGTTGCTGATTTGGAACCAATCCTGCAAGAACTGCGAGAAAGACGAGAGGAATACCACCATTTAGTGGATGAAATTGAAGCCCTCAAGGTAGTTTTATTAGAATCAAGCTACAAAAGAAAAACATTATGCTTTTAAATTAATAATCTGGAAATAATACTACTTATAAAATTAGGATAAAAATGGTATAAATTAGATGGTTGTGGGTGAGGAATTGAAGCCACTTTATTGATTCCAAGTATACTTGATTATAGGAGTATATATGAGAGTCAAAGATAGTAAGTAATTCATGAAATGAGGTATGTATTACACATGCTTTTAGTGATTGTCTCATAAATAATGACCTTAAAGATGATCTGGGAGTTTCATTTTTCTGCCACATTTTGTCTTGTAGGTGCAGAATTTTCCTCTGAAATAAGTAAATGTCTATCAGAAAAAGCTACAGTTGAAGTACAGGTTGATAATACTAGTTTTGATGAAGGCAATGATGTTCCTTCATTAGGAAAAAAGAAACGTGTTTTCATTCATTCAATAAAAACTTTATCCTTTTACCATTGATAACAATGAAACAATACTTTTCCATTCTCACCTTTGCTGTATAAGATATTTAATGATGAAATTGAAGAAATGGGCTTATGCTATTGCTTATAATAAAACATATGAGATTAAATGAGAAATGAAGACTGCACTCTTTCCAAACGTAATTTCAATTCTTTTATATTTAGTAGTTGGTTTAAAATCTGTATGCTTAAACTAAAATATTTTATAAAAAAAAAACTTTCACTTGGTTAACCAATATATAAACCTTAGATCAATTTAAAAGAGAAATATCTGTGATCCTTTGTTATGAAAGTTCTCATTCCAAGTAGGAATGGTAATAAGGCATCCATCCAAGGTTTTGAGTTTTGCTAGTGATGTTTTTCAAAATATGCTATCTTTTAATTAACAGCCCATTTGCCAAAGCTTGGAAAACTACTTAAGAATTTGTTTGGGATCCATTACACATACTTGCAAAATTAAAGTTCTTGAAAAATACAATAGAAGTTTTCAGTAATTTTTAGGTAATTTGATGTACTGATTTAAAAAATGACTCCATTTTTTCCTGTCATGTCAGGATTTTTTGTAAACTCAATATTGATATTTTTGCTAAAATGCTATTTGAAAAGGAATTGCCTCAAACAATTTAGCATGTATTATCTAGCAACAGTAGTTTTTATCCAGTTAATTCTATGTAAATATCGATTCTTGATGAAGTAAGTGAATTTTTCAGCAAATCAATGAAAATATCTGCTGCCAGATCTCACAAGTTGCCTCTGGTTGAAAGAAAATAAATTTCCTTCAGGTTTAAACATTTTACATCCAATTTTGGTAGAGTTTCTAGAATAAAATCACCAACATGCTATTTAAATGTGTTTTTATTAAGATAATTTAATAAAATAAACTATTGACCAAGAAAAGCAAATATTATGCCCAAATACATGAAAATTTGCAACAAATTCCAAACTCCACTAAAAGCAAAACGAAGTTTCTATTTAAATTTTTACTCTTTTTTCCTTTTAAGTTTTTTTTTTTTTTTTTAATGTTCAATCTAATGCTTATGTTGTTATCCCATCTTCCTTGATATTTGCAGTCCATATCTTTGATGTTTTGGTGGAACCTTTCACCCTTCTCTTTGCTGAATTATCCTAAATTTTGGGGGCAATTTCTACATGTGAATGAAGGAAATGTATTTTGACCCAACCAACCATAACTTCTTTTTCCTTTGGTGTCATGGTAGCCTAAAAATTTTATCCATCATGAACTTATGGATTTGTGGACCGATAAAGATTCCCTCTTTCTCAATTTGTCTTTGGATAAACCCAAAAACTTTTTATGCAGCTATTGGAAACAATAACCATCTTTTGGAATAGCCATGATTAACTGCTTCATTACACCTAATTTTATATGCAGAGGGGTAACAATACATTGTTCAGCTCAACTATCTGCTCCTAATCACATTCTTGGTGCCTGGTTTAAGATTTTGTCTTTTGGAGCACTAAATCTTATCATGGCTACCTTGCTCACAAATGAAAGTTGGGAATTTTGTATATCCTCCGCCTTGTTCAAGAAATGTGGAAATAACTTTTACAACACTGCAAATGGTCCAATCATGATCAGCATATTTAATATCGTTGATGACGACAATCAGGTCTTCATAGTGATCCTTTAAATGCACTGAGTGTCTGTATGCATCTGTACAGATGCATACTGGCTTCTTTCATGAAGAAAGGAAACTTTGAGACTTCTTTTTGATGAATCTATAAACAGCTTCTGTTCATTTTTATCATAGGTAATATTAATTTGCTCATCAATCTGGGAATATCTGAACAAGAAATTGGGATCTTGTGTTCTTCAAAAAGTAAAAATTTTTTTCTTCATTCCTATACCAATAAAAAGGTGTTTCCCTTGCCCAATAAGTTTTTTTTCCTTTCAATCTGGAGCCTAGCAATTCAGCTACATCTTTCAAGGCCCAGATTTCTAGTCAGATCATTAAGTTCAGCCTTAGAGATAAGGTGATGTGAATTGATTCCAAAGAGCATATATTCAGTACTGGAGCCTTGAACTTGTGGCAAAGCTATTAGCAAAGAGAGATTGCAAGGGGGAGGTATCACAGAGTGGTATTCTGTATGCTTCACCACGGTAGAGTGGAGGTCAGCCCAAGAAGGAAAAATTCAATGCTGAAAAAAAATTTAGTAAATATTCATAAAAATTGTAGTAAAACTGAATTTTCAAAAAGAAAAAAAATATGACATGATGGCAATTTATTATTATTTTTGAAATCAGCACCAAAAAGGGCATAAAATTGAGCCCTTATATTTTTCCCATCGCAGGCCTGTTTTATACTTGCTGAAGGCATGGAAGAATTGGCATTTGATTCAGCAACTATAATTTAATTGTATTCAGTGGGAAATTACAAAATGTGAAAACCAAGTAGGTACTAAAATTGGGGAATTCAATGAGATTATAAATGTGAGAAGTGATTAATGATTTTGAGAAAATATCTAAATTTGTGACTTATGGGCTTGGTACCCACAATGTTAATGTTTGTGATTGTAAATTACTGAGGTAATTGGGTCACAGTAAATAAGTGTCAAAAGACATATAAGCTTTGGCAAAATAAACAAGCTTTAGTTCTTAACTGAACTGGATCTCATTTGAGTAAATGTTATACATGGGGGAAGAAATATTGGAAAAAAATATGCTGATAAAATTTTTTTTAAATACCTTGATTCAGGTTTATCTGTCTTTTTGTATTTAGTGGCATAATTACTAGCTGAAATATTTCATGTACTGTTTAAAATTTCAACATCTATGTAACTCACAATAGTAAACATTAATGTTAGAGTTTTTAAGCTAAGCTCAAGTTGCAAAAAACAAATTTTAGAATCAGGTTTCTGAAAAGGAGGACCTTGAATGCTCATACGACATATTTTATAAACATTCAGGGTCACCATAAAACAGTTGGTTGTGGTAAAGTGAGTTCTTTTTTGACTTAGGTTATATTTAATTACATTACATATTTGATCTAAAGATATTCTGCAAACTAGCAGTGTATGATAATCTAACAACATTGAATTTAAAAAACAGTTTTCTCTTTCACCTTGAACAGAAGCAATCAGCATGTATCCAATCTATGAAAAAGTGAATCTTTAAAACTAAAGTGACACATGCATATTACACATGAAATTTTTATTAGTGTCTTAGATTAAAGCTTTTTTTTTTAATTCTATTTTTGAAGTAAAACTTCTTTGCGGACGGGAGTGAATGGGAAATTTACCCAGTTTTGCGTAACAGTGAAAAAGCAAACGGAAGTCATGGTGAGGAGATAGCGAGTGGGAGGAAAAGAGAGCGAGGGGGGTACACCACGTTTTTTGCGTCATACCCATGAAAAAGGTGGATGATTGCTAAAAGGGAATTGTGCATCAAAAGTATATCTTGCTGCTATGGACGAAAGGCGCTTAGGTATTGGTAACATTAAGTAGGTACCCTTGCTACTCTCGTAACGAATTCGCATATCATATTTTCGTGGTTTTTATGTAATAAACATGCCGTTTTCAACGAATAAACGCACCCAAAATATTACCATTATATAGCTCTTCCCGTTATGGGAGTGTCTGGGGCATTGTGTATATGTCACTAACGTTCGCGCCAGAATCGCTACGGATAGCGTCTTGTAAACAAACACAGTGATTTCTGTTAGTGATGCATTAAGTTTATATTATTAATTTTTATTTCCATTGAATCAAAATAAATTCTAGTCAAATAGCCTAGAACAAATGCAAAAAGAGGAAGAGTTTCATGAAAGGATAAAAAGCAAAACTAGCAACAATTCCTGGCAAAAGTATATATCACCAGGTAGTTCTGTTGCATCTTTTATCATTTTTATCCATAAAGTTTTAGGGCTGTAGACATCAGAGGCTGCTGCAATCATTGGATCTGATGATGATTAAAAGCCTATTATCTTAACTGGAGACTTTAATGTTAATTTTGCTTCAGAAGAAGCAAATCCACTCATTGAATTCTTGAAATGGACACTGAATTTGACAACAAATACTGATTCTAGAGAAGGAAAAACAATATACGGAACCACGATTGATGCAGTTTTCTCACATTTTCTTGATTGACTACAATCGAGGATTTTTATATCCTACTTTAGTTACCACACACCTATTGTCTCTTTCTTGGAAAATGATGATGCAGAAAATTGAATAAAAATATTTTCTTACAATAAATGAACTTCGAATTTTATTTGATTAAAGTTATCTCAGCAGTTTAATATAATTAGATCTATTCCTGCATTTATGGCCATCGTCACCAAAGAAGTTTCACTTCTATCGCATTCCTTTCTACGTTTTTAGTTCTGCAGCAATTTGAGTGTTTAATTTTTTTCTTGGTTCTCAAAATAAGAAGTACCTGAATATCCAGACTTATTAATATTTAAAATTTACTGATTATTTTTTATTAGTCATCAAAGGAGCTAATCTTTTTTCATTTCTTCAATTCAAACCTATTTTCACTAATAATAAATGTAGGCTTAATAACATATATTACTCAAAAAAAAAATTATAATTTATTCAATTGACACTTTTTTAAACAACATATACCCTTATGGTGGTTAAACTTGTTTTTTGCCAAACTTTGCATAGAACCTTCAAATATATTGTCATTTAAAATTATGCTTAATTAAAATTATTTTAATCTTTTTTTTTTTTTTTTTGCTTAATTTTAACTTTTTGTAAAACCTGAAATGAAATCAATAAAATATCATTGCATGAATATGTAAAAGAGAATTGAAAAAATAGCCATTGATTATTTTAAGTCTTTAATTTGTTACATAGTTCAACTTTTATTTCAATTATTTTTATTGTTAAAAATCCATGTGCGAGGGATGATCATAAAAAAAGGTTACAAGCTGCAGCATTTGAAAACTACATATTGTGGAGAAATTTTGTTTCCCCAGAGTAGAGACAGATTGCACTATTTGTCATAAAGCAGATGCTTGGGTAGGTAGTGAAAGTTCCTAGACAGTTCAGGACGATTGAAATGGCAAGACGCTTAGAAAATTTACTGCATTTGAAGTGCGAGCCCTGTTTCGATTTTTATGGGCAAAGAATGTGTCCACGTATTACATTCACAGAAGTAATGAGCAGATAACATGTAGCCAAATGGTAGCCAGGCTCTTTTCCATCAGGCAGACAGGATGTTGAAAACCACAGCATGAAAAGGAGTGGCCAGCCAAGTTCTTCAATGTCAAAAATCAACACGGCATGAATTGAAAAAATTATTCAAAATGATCGATGGGTAACTCTGCATGAAATATCAGAGCTGGGACTGAGTTATGGTAGCGTGCAGCATACAGTTTCTGATGTGCTGCAATATTCCGAGGTGTGTGCCCGCTAGGTTCCGTGGGCGTTATCCGATGAGCACAAAGTCACATGAATGATGTCCTGTCTCACATTTCTTCAGCTTTACCATTCTGATGGCCAGCACTTCATTGATCACATTGTTATAAGGGACAAAACTTTGCTTTACCATTTCGTCCCCACAAGCTAAAAAGCAACTATGTAGTAGAAACACCCTGAATCACCAACCTCAAAGAAATTTAAGGTTACACCCACTGCTGGTAAAGTTATGGCAACCATATTCTTAGATTCATGTGGTGTTATCTTGATTGATTACCTGGAGCATGGCTAGACCATCAACGCAGATAACTATTGTGCCACTTTGATAAGGTTACACGAAACCATCAGACACACAAACGGCCAGGCATGTTGAGTGAAGGTGTAATCCTACTGCATGACAATGCCAGGTTTTTTTCTGCTTAAGCAAAGCAGAAATTGATGCGATGATTCAGGTGGGAAATCTGGAATCACCCCCCCCCCCATACAACCCAGATTTGGCACTCAGTGACTATTTCCCATTTCTGAGGTTGAAGGAGCACTGATCCAGCAGACGGGATTCTCTTCAGACAGTGCTGTAAAAACATCTGCCAAGACCTGGCTCAATGGACAGGGACCTGATTTCTACCTAGACAGATTAAACAAGTTGGTTCTGCATTCTGATAAATGCCTAAATAGACTTGGCGATTTTGTCAAAAAGTGATAAGCATGTATGCCTCTTAATTGTTTTTTGTATTTTCCATCTAATGTTAATAAATATTTCTTTATTCAACTTGTAACCTTTTTTTTACTGTCCCTTATATTTTTATAATTATTTTTAGATTTTTATCTTTATTTATTTGAATTAAATGTAAGTTTTGATACAAGAAATAAATTAATGTAAATATGGAAAAGTTTTTTTTTTTTTTCATTTCTAATGGGCTGCCGATTGGTGTTTTACCATTGCAGACCTAGTACATTCCCCGGAAGCTGGTATCGCCTTTTAGTGGGCACCACATAGGTGGATACCAATCGCAGCAAGTAATTTTGATGCCCAGTTTTCTCTCCAGAGGGAGGCACCTGAGCTAAAAAATAATAATATGGAAAAGTATCTTGAATTATTCCTGTGTATTATCTGTTCATCTATGACAATATATGAATGGAGTCAGTACAATATGTTCCATTGTACTGACTCAGTGCTTTAAATTATTGAAAGATTTATTTTACTTTGTCATTACTCAATATGTATATTTGTTTCTTTGATCATCAGATTAAATTTTTTTTCATTTTAATTTAAATATTTTATTTATATTTCTGACTTATTTCAGTCTCAAGTTCAACAGGAATATACTTTCTTCAACCAATCATTACTGGAAGAAAGATATAGATATGAAGTAAGATTTTTATTTGCTTTGAAAAACTGCTGTATTAAAAAAAAAATAATTAATATCTGTTCGATTTCAGTTTCTTTAATTTTTAAAATTTCTGTTTGAGTTTTAAAGTTGTTTTACATTACATTTAGACGTATTAAACATATGTCTGTGATCTTTCTTTTTAGTACATAAATACACTTTTATTTAGAATGTTATTGCTTGACAAATGCAAAAGCTATATTCACTCTTATATGAAAAATTATGAATAACACCAATTGTAACTCTCTTAGGAATTAAAAAAAAGATCACCAGAAAATGTATTATATAGTCACGCCTGATAACCTGTTCCCATTTTCTTGAGGAACTAAAATGTAAGAAATTTGTTACTGATTTTAAGTTATCCCAGGTTCTAACAGGACATGGTAATTTTAAGAGCTATTTATTTAGGTTTAACTTAATTGGTAATGATATTTGTTCTTGTGGTCTGGACGCTGAAACCGCGGAACATGTCTTGTTGTATTGTAATCTATATTGTTGTAAAAGAGAAAATTTTAAAAAGGAGTTAAAATGCTTAGGTATTTCCTGGCCACCCATTTTGTCTTTGTTAGTCAATTGTTCTGAAAGCCTTAATGTCTTGAGAAAATTTGTTTACAGTATAGATTTTTAAAATTTTACAGATACTTTCCTTTCTTTATATTTGTGTATTTCCTCCCTTTATTTTAGCTTTGGCTCTTTATGTCCCCCCCCCTTTTGTGTTTTTCCCCCTTATGTTTTTTTTCTTAATTTTTTTTTTTTTTTTTTTTTTGTCATTATTATTGTTTTGTAATGTTGTTACCACTTATGTCTGTAAGCCTCATGTTATGCAATGTGGAGCATGAGGAGTTTTGAAAATAAATTTATTAAAAAAAAAAAAATTTTAATTTTCTTGAGGAAAGATTAATCTTATGTTAATGACTTCTATGATACTTAAGAATGGGATAATTGTAGTGAGATGGTATTCTATGTCTTCACATCATCTAAGCTTTTTCAAAAAAAGTTTTACTGTTTGTTAAACAAATGTGTATAGGTCTAAATCATGAGAAATAAGTGAGTGAAGTAAAACCTTACTTCCAAATTTAGTTAATTTTAAATGACACACGACTGCAAAATAGAAGGTAACTTTTTTGCAACACATGACTCATTAGTGAATGATGTGGCTTGTTCTCATTTACATCATAATATTGCTCATATTCTGTTAAACAGCTGAAAAAGGTTTTAATGGTTTCTTCAAATTTAATTGAATTATTTCTATGTCATCCTTCTTTACTCCATAACAAACTTTTCTTCCTGCAGTTCTGGTTTGGATATAAATTAATAGCAGTTCATAAATGTGGTACTCAATTCAATAATGCTTTACATTCAAGAACAGAATTTTATTCTCATTCTTTTTTGGTTATAATAAATCATAGTATACAAATATAGATTGCAATTAATACCATTTGTTAATATACATGAAGGACACCTATAATTAACATTTCTAGAAAATTCATTACATTAAGCCTTATCCAGTTTGTTTGAAGGTTTCATCTAATTCTGTTTTTATTGATCTTTATATCATTTGTCCACTTCTTGAATTTTCAGAATCAGTGACAACATGTGCTATCAAGCTGCATTATCTCCATATACTTGCAAAATTTTGTGGTTGCAACACTGCCTTTATTAAGTTCGAAAAATTCAGAGTGTTTGGTATATTCTTTGTCTTTAAACATTTCTTACTCTGCCCAATAAATACTTTTTGGTCATATTGACTGTCAGTTGCAGAAATAAAGTCTGATTATACAACCATCAATCAATGCACTGGTAGAACCATTTGTGTGCTTGAAATTGCACTTAACATTGATAAATCAAAAAAAGTAGATAAAGTTGTTGTACTTATTTAATATAATTACACTAGTATGCAAAAATTAAGGAACAAACTCAGTTTTGAAGATTTTTCAAAAACTACTGAATGGCTCTTTAGAAAAATTGGTAAACATAACAAGAAAAGATGCTCTTAATTATCCAATCAAATTTGCTGTGTCTTTGTTATTTTATACAAGTTATAAAAACAGATGAAACAAGAACTTTAAATATTAATCTGTACAGTTTTAGTTTTGCACATGTTTCTTAAGGTTTTTGACTATTTTTGAAACTTTTGCAAACATTGGCACAAAGACAATGTTAGGATAATGAATTTCGATAGAAAGCGGTTGAAAAGTTTAAGGCAAGCCAATCTAAAGTGGAATTAGCAAGATGCTAAAGATTTATCCAAATGGGAGATCCAGATTATGAAACCATAATCTGCAAGTAAGGTGCTAAAGAGCCATTACAAGCCTGGGTGACTATTTTTTGTCTTTAACTGCAAAGTACAATGGAGGGAATGTCAGCTGTTCAACTGGAATGAGCTCTCCATTGCTTCTGGTACCCCAGTTTTGAGGTTTATTGCTTACTGACAGATGAATGAAGTTGGACTTTTTGTCAGGACACCAAAGGCCTGATCAAACTCACACCAGGTCAACATGAGCTAGGGTTTCTTTCCCGGGAAATCTTACAATTTCCATACTTTTTGTATTCCCGGGAACAACACTGAGCTGAAATAATCTGAAGTATCTAGTTTCGATTTATCTAAAGATTTCGAATTCTGGTATAATTTTTAGCTGACCGCAATGTTGTAATTTGCAGTCATTCCCCTTTGAATTCCTTGCAGGGATATTTGTCCATTTGAGCCCTTAACAGCGGAGTAAGACTGTAAAAAGTGAAAGAATAATGCCCACGTAGGGTTGGGGAGAAATTTTACAGCTTATCTTAGGATATTTGTTGGCCTATTTGTCCTCATCAGTTCCTGTCTGTGAGTCAAACATTGCTTCTTATTTAAAAGTATTTAGTTTTTAAAGGAACATCATTTTGTAGTCTACCAGCACGACTATTTCAATGAAGTTTGATATCTTAATTTTTGTTGATAATGTAAGTACTTATATCTAAAACTGTTATTTATTTAATTTTTAAAAATTTTCTGATATTTGTCTTAATTATAAACTTTTTAATTGAAACTGCAGTTTAAAGAAAGGAATGAACCCTCAAACTGTTTTGGAGAGAATAGTTTTAAATAATATTGCAACTTTTCATATTTGTTATTTTTCTTAACCAAACTTTTGTGGAATACATAGATATTTAGTTATTTTTATGTAACAAAAACTCAGCAATTTAATAAACAGAAAATCTCAGTTGCACTAGAGTTTGCAGCCCCAGGATCCTGGTGGTTTTTTCTAATCCCGGGATTAAAATAACTAATCCCGGAATTTTAATTTTTGTCTGAATTATATATTAAAATTCAAATTATTATATTAAAATTCAAAGTATTTTGAATCTGGTATTACATTTAATGTATCTTATTTACTTTTTTTCTACTGTATATGTTACTGTGAGTTTTCTTACTTGTTGAACCTTGAAAGGTTCGAGGCTGGTGTGTATGTTAAACCGTGAAATTTGATACGTTTTCTCTTATTTTTCTTCTGTAACTTTCTCCCCATCGCAAGTGGGGTCAGAAAACGGACATTTCTCCCACCCTCAGGATGTCCAATGTCAGCTAATTTGGAAAGAGGAAATTAGAATTTTTGTAAGATATCTAGTAGGGTTTTAAGTCCCGGAATTCCGAAACCCCGGGATCCCAGCTTTTTTACCAATCCGGAACTCCCGGGATTAATATAACGAATTCCGGGATTTAATTTTTGTCTAAATTATAATTAATAAAATTTTCTTATAAAAATTTTCTACGAATTTAATTCTTTAAAAATTTATATTTTGTTTTTGAAGTATGTACGTAGAATTTTTTTGTGCAATTATAAGTGCTATAGGTAAAAAAAAATATATGCACAGCTCTCATTTCTCGTATGGGTGAATGTCGCACATATCTAAGTGGCTCACTACAATGCTTACACAATAATATAAGCAACATCTCATGAATAGATTTTGTCACAGTTCCTTCTTCAATTAAATGCCGCTAATTAATAGCAAACCTGCTTGCTAGACTTGAGACACTTCAAATCCCATTGCATTACTATCAGCTCATGCAACTGGATCTTCAATATCAAATGAGGTAACACTTGGAATGGATTCACATTCTGATTCAATAACTGGATCAATTTGTAAACAAAAACCATTAAATGTAGCAAAAGAACTAAATAAAGTTATCAAAGAGGTATAGGCACCAATGCAGTCTGTTAGATTTGAGATACTGTGGGAAAAAAATCAAAAAGAAATGTCCCTATTTTGAAAATGGAGGGAGAAGTGGTGACTACCTGAAAAGAGCACACTCCAATTAAATGACGATAATACCTACTAGTTAAGAATCCCAAAATGCATTTTCTTCGGCAGAACAATTTGTAACAAAAATAAGAAGCCGTTTCAACGATGAAACACTGGAGAAGTTGTGTTTTTATAAGCTTATTTACAGAAACACAAGAAATAAAAAAAATACTTCTTTTTTTTAATTTCATTATGTACTATTTTTATTTGTTTTTTATGATGAATTAATTTTTTATTTGTTTCATTAAAATTATATTAAATCAATTTTTAATAAGTAGTTCAATCCTAATCCCGGGATTTGGATAATGTAATCCCAAAATCCCGGGATTGAAAATATGACACGGGATTGCAAACCCTAAGTTGCACAAATAATATCTCTTAAATACAAGAATTAATATTTTTAATGCACATGATCATTACTCCAGCAGCAAATAAATTTTCAAGTATTTGCATTGTGTGTTATACACAAACATTTATCACTTAGTTGAAAAATTTTTAAAAAAATTATTCATTAGGATTGATTAAAAAATAATTGAAAATCGACCCTCAAACATGAAACTCGATAAGGCATTGAAAACAATTCCTCAGACATTAGCTGAATTTGAGAGAGCATTTCCTGCTAGGTTTAGTCATAACAAAGCTAAGAACTAGGCTGAGTGATAAAATCATAGATTCCGTATGTTTGCTCAAATCACACTTTAAAAAGCATAATCAACATATTTCAATTTTTTTTTTGTAATTCAAGCTGAATATATAATTGAGTATAAGTTTTAGAATTTGTATGTTTCCTTTTTTTATATAATTTTTATTGATATCAAATAAAAATAACTTGTTTTTAAATTTTTCAAAATTTTGGAAATTTTCCTATGAATACCAGAAATAAGTACTATGTTCCCAGGAATGGAAACAAATGGGAAATCAGAAACCCTAACTGAGCTTGGCTGACATAATACAAACAATGTCAACCTTAGACAAAGGAGTAGTAAAAATGTTCTTTTCATTGAGGGGTCAAGTTTAAATCTGATTATTGATTCTCATGTGTTCACATTAAAGAGAACAATGGACCCTATACTATTCCTTCAACGTCATAGAAGTGAACCGCTATGGAAGTGATGGTGTTTGATTTAGGCAGATATTATATTGGACGTCCATATAGAGCAATACATCTTTCAGGGAAGCAACCTTGATTGTGCTTTGAGATCTAAGGAGGAGATCTTAGAGCCCTGAGTGTGGCTTTTCGGAAGGACTGTCGACAGACACCCTGTTCATTTTAGTGTACTATAACATTCACCCACTAACATAGTCTGTTCAATGAATATCTTGAGATTAAAGAGGATTGAGCACCCAGCCTTATCTTCTGACCTTAATCCCTTAGAGTATACCTGGGGTGTTGTAATTCTACATGGCAGTTTCAGTTCACTTGGCCCCCTTCCAGAACACTTCTGGGACAAAAAATGCTGTGGAGGATTGAAATTTATTTTCCCGAGATCTCATAAACAGCCTTGTGAACACTATGACAGTTTGTTGTGAGATCTAATGCTATCAGGGGTGTGTACCGTATATTTAACTCTTCATAAGTGTTTCTTGCTACATTGCTTTTTTATTATCATGATTTTATGAACATAAATCGCATTGAATTTTTTACTGTCTTTTTAATAATATTTTAAAGTTTTTCTTTTTCATAACAAACTTTATTTGAATTGATTTGGTAGTTTTTAAAAAATCAGTAAAAATGTTTGCTTATAACTTTTGCTCACCAATATACTATTAAATAAACATTTTCATTTGACTTTCTTTCTCTCCATATCATTTTCAGATTATTTTATAAATCATTACCTAAAATTCATTTATTATAAATTTAATTATATTTTATTGTTTCTAGAGATTAGAAGAACAAATGAATGATTTAATTGAACTTCATCAAAATGAAATAGAGAATTTGAAACAAGGCATAGCAGACATGGAAGAGAAAGTGCAATATCAGAGTGAAGAAAGACTGAGAGATGTTAGTGAGGTGTTGGACAACTGCCAAACAAGGGTAACTGATTGTTAAATGATTAAAATTATCACATTAAATTTGATATTTATTTTATATATAATGATATTTTTTAACAAAACTTGAAAAATTACAATAATTCAAAACGTTTTACTATGTCCCAGTGAAAGAGAAATACATAATGTGAAATTTTATATCTAAAACATTTTTCCTTAGAATTAAAGTGACAAATAGTACTTTTAATAATATTAATTTAAAAAGAATAAATAAAAGTATAATTTTAAATTGGTACAATCAGATGTATAGTAAAAGAAAAGATACTCGTATATACTCAATCGTAAAGTAAACACTAATTTAATATTACATAACATGTTTTCACTAAATTGCATATTAAAAAGGATTTTTCATTCAGGTATCACGAATGGAACATCAACAACATCAGCATTTTCAGCAGTTGGTATCTTTAGATTCATTAGATGGAACAAATGCTCGTGCTCTTGCCCTGAAACTCATTAATGTTGTCCTTACAGTTCTTCAAGTCATTCTTTTACTTGTGGCTACTGTTGCCAGTATATTAATGCCATTCATACAAACAAGGTAATAGCTTGATTTTTTATTTGTTACCTTAGGTTTAAGTTTTCAAATAAAAATTATTTATTTGTGTGAAAAAAGTTCATGTATATTTGCACTTTGAAAGAATTTGTTTATACGCTTGAAACAAACTTGAAAACATCTTATCAATTAAATTCATAAAAATAATTTATAATTGAATGAATTGTTTGAGTAATTTGTATAGAAAATTTTGTTGCACGATGCATTATGTTCCATTTTTTTTATCTTTAATTTTTAAATGCTTTCAATTGATTAACTCCTTAAATCTTACTGTAAATAAGATAAAAGCTTATCATTATGAATTATTTGCATTTATTTCTATTTAATTATTCTCTTTGATCTTGAAGTTTTTAATAAAAACAAGGACATAATTTCAATAATTCCTTGATATCTATTTTTTATAAATATATGTGGTACATGTCAATTTTTTTCTGATTTTAATAAATTTAGTTCGAGTTTTTGAATTTTCATATGCATTATTTCCGCGAGAATTGGGTGTTTTAATTCCAGTATATAATATATCTTTTTTACCTCAAAAAGTTATATTTTATATGTTGACTGAAAAATTTTGAAGCATGAAGTGAAATTATATGAATAATATTTTTGTAAAACAAATAGTTAATTTTTTCCTCGATTGAATTTATTCTTGGAAAAGTCTGGTAAATCAATGAACCCTTATGAATTAGCCATTTTGGTTGTGTTTCAAAATTAAAAAAAGCTTTAAAATTTTTTTCTCTAAGTCATAAAATTTATTTATTCATTTGGTTATTTACATAAAAATATTTTTTTTTTAGGTTACGTATTATAACAACTGCAGGTTTCATCATGTCCATTGTTATGTTGTGTAAACAATGGCCAGAGCTACTGGACTGGGGCAGGCATTTAGTCGCACAACATATACAAACTTAGTAAAGATAAAAAACCATCCATTTAATGTAGGTTATTTTTGAAAAAATCAACATATCGGCAGTGAATTGCCAATTGTAATATTGTACTTCCATCAGCTTTGTTATTTTGAAATAGCTGCTACATGGATGTGAACCTGTTGGTGAAGTTTTATCTTTGTAAAAACATGTGCTGAGAGATGCTGTGATACAAACAATTGTATAATATTAGCCATGCTGGGCATTTAATAAAATCCTATCATTTTTATAGATATGCCATGAAAGAGGTGGGTAGATATTTTAGCATGTGTATATTTGTGCCTATACTCAATGCATTCAGATGTGTTAATTATTCATAAAAATATCACCTGTGTAAGATATTGCCCATGCATGTATCCATTTAGTGATATTTTTCATGGACAAGATTTATTGTGATATGTTTTGGTTATGCGTTATGTAAGCACTTTTTTTTAGTCTGCTATGTAAGATGTTTTGTGCAGTATTTTTAATTTTGTGTAAAATACACTAATTTCATATTCATTACTGATTTACAAATGGCAATTGAGTTTTGTAATTGAATATATGGTTTCATTAATAAAGTAGATCTGTCTGAAGCAAAACTGCAACAATGTAAAAATATCTTGTGCAATTTTTTTAAAATTTTGCTACATTGTAGGCTTTTTAAGTACTAAAATCAAAACTTAAAATCTATTTATTGTTTACTTAAAATTAAGGTTTTAAGTTTTGTTATTGTACTTAAGAAATTTTAAAATTTCTATAAAGGGCTTCAAATAAATCCCGGTACATTTTAACCTTATGATGTTTTTGATTTTATTTGGAAATGTAGAATTTGGAGATTATTTATTTTGAATCATTTTATTAGGGCATTATAATTTTAATATTAAACAATGTGTATTGCAAAATTCTGTGTACTGCAAGGTGGATAAAATATTTTATTTTTATTCATGCTGATTAATTCAATTACTGTAAGGTACCATATTTTCTGTCACGATATATTATATTTATAGTGTTAGTATTCATTTCAAAATCAGCATTTTAATCATATTGATTGATTTATTGGGTGAAAATTTTCTACCTAAAATTGTTTGTATTTTCATCAAAGTAGCCATTGAAGGAATATAAGAGACTACACTTTGAAGTACACTTTTGACAATGACTCCCCGATTAATGTTGTTTTAATACCAATCACACATTTTTCACTTTTTAATATAATTTTTGTTGTCCTCCATCATGAAATAAAATATTTAAAATATTTTTTAGGTGTACTCACAAAACACGTTAGCTTTATTGTCAAATGTGCTTTTCAAAATTCTTATCTAATGTAATAAAAAAATTAAGTTTCATTTCTAAAAAAAAAAGCTTATTTTTTTTGTTTATATAATAAAATGTAAAGAATAGTTTTTAAATCCAATATTTTTTCAAGATCACTTTAACTGAATGCATTAAAAATAATTTTAAACTTTCTCTTGTGAGGTTAAAAATTTGCTTTTCAAATTATGTAAAATTTTATATGTGTGTCCATTTTTAAAAAAACATTTTGTTCATTTAGTAAAACTTGAGCTTTATGCTGTAGTAATAAAAGTTGTAAAGGCTATAGAGCCTTTTAATCTGTTTAATTAGTACTGAGCGTGTGCACAAATAAGCTATTTTTATTTGCTTTAAAGATAAAAATGATTTCAATCATTTATTAGCAATGTATCACAAAATGTTATATTATTAATATCCCTATTTAATATTTTATGAACTAATACCAAAAGCAAAATATTTATGAATCCAAGAACTCTGGACTGTTAGCTGAGTTAATTACACTGGGGGGGGGGGGATATATGTATGCTAACAAATTTTTTAAAAAAAATTTTATTGAAGAAATTTTATTATTTATTTTTGAGTTATTAGTAAATGAAAATCAGAGTGTTTAAATATATTATTTAAGTATGGTAGAAATTTTGATTGCTTGCAAAATGATGTTTAGTCATTTTGTTTATAAGAAATTAACTACATTCATAGTACAATATCAAGTAAATTGGTTCCAATTTAATTATGAATAAAAAGTTAAATATTTTTTTAGCTAAATTTAATTATGTCGTACTTAAAATAATCATTTTATTACATCATTAAAAAAATATAGTATAGCTAAATTGTAGTATTATACTTAAATCAAAATGTAGACAAATTGTCACTGAAATTCTTTCATGAAAAAACACAAAAATTTTAAATATTTTTCAAAATGAAAGCTGTACTAAAACATAAATGAATGAAATATTGAATCATGCATAAAATATGTAAATTGAGCAAGTTTTGTTGTAAGATAATTGTAAGACATTTTATCTGCAATATAATTCTATAACTGCAGGATTTAAAAAAAAATACATATGAAAGGTTTGCTTGTTTTGAGGTTTTTTTTTCCTTTGTCATTTCCATCACTTTTGCAGAATTAATGAACAAATGCATTTGTGCAAATTCAATTTTCATTCAAAAGTAAATAAATTGATATGTATGGGTAAATAAGTTTGTCAAGAATTATGAAATATAAAGTTTAGTGAATTGTTTAATTTTCTGATTTTAATTTGGTTTTTCCATCCTTTTTTTTCTTCTAAAATTTACCTACCATTTTGAGGATATTTTTCATTGAGAATAAGAAAATATATTTGTGCTTAAATTATTAATTTTAATTTGTACTTGTTGTAGTTTGAAAATGCTGTATACTACATAAATGTTAGAAAGTTAAGAAAATAAAAACTTATTGGTAGTATATTTTTAATTGCTTAAGGATAAAAAAAAAGTGGTATAAATTTTTACATTGCATATAGTAAAAGTTTTAGGCTAGTGAGAGTCAATGAAGAAAGAAAAAAATTCCTTTTTAGTATTACCTGTTTAGTTACATTATAAAATGTGTGCTTGAATTGATGTGTGTTTTTATATGATTCTTTCAGTGTTGTTTTATATCAAATATATTGAGATTTCTGTTTGTGATAAAATAATTTTTGTATAAGTTTTTATATTGGGAAATGTGTTTTTTATCTATTTAAAAATGCTATGAATATTGTCAAAAGCATTTTTTGATTTATTCTCTTACATAAATGTAGCTCATTATACATTTGTTAATAATATTTTAAACCAGTTTTTCAAAATTTATATTAAATCTATGCTAGTTATAGCAGGTTCAAAAAATTTTACGGACTCTGATTAGTTTGCATATTATGCAGAGTTTCTTTAGAATTATCAGAAGCAGAAAATTTACAGTTTAGAGTAGCGTATATATATAAAAATAGCATTTTTTGTTTCTCACATATTTTATGCGCAATTTTGTTTATAAATCTTGATGCTGTTCTTTGCAAGATTATTTTTATGAAATGTATATTTATCTATAAATATATATGTTGTTAAAACATTTAAAGACAAAAATATTTTAGATTACAAATGCATGTATAAGTAAAATGTTTCTGATATACAAATAATTAATAGAACAAATCTGCTTACTAATTTAATTTATAAGTATTGTAGATAGATATTTGAACATTTTATTCAACTGAAATTAATTTTTATCGATATATTTACTTCATAGATTTGCAAGTTATTTATGTTTTTCTGATTTAATTAGTGTTCAAAAGTAATGCATAATTGAAAAAAATAATCATATAGTTTTTAAAAACTGTTTTTATCTTGGAGTAAATGCCAAATAAACTACATAAAGTTTTTTTATAAACAGAAAGTAAAAATTAGCTACATTTTACAACCTAATTAATTCTCTGGGTGACATAAATATTAAATTTTTTTATAGTTATGTAAAAATCATGATACACATCTGAATTATAATTAAAATTTAACTAAAGTTACTCCATCATTTTGAAAGCCAACAATTTCTAAATATTCGGAATGTGTTACATTGCATTATCTAGTATTGGAAGAAATAAGCTGATCATTTGAACATTAATTTTAATTATTTTGTAATTGACCCCATTAACACGCATATGGTTCAGTGACATAAGTGACTGCTTGATACATGGTTTTACTATAGCTCCTTTGATAAGCAATCAATTGTGATATCACACCTGGATGTTGGGTTATCAAAATTTTTATCATAGTTTCTATTAAGAACAGACATCAATATATATTTTTTTCTTCCTATATTATATATATCTAAGTATGAATCACTTACTTTTAGAATGCGGTTTGTTTGACAATGATCAGTAAGTGTAACAGTGTGTTCAACCATTTTATATTGGTCAAATTTTAAGAGTTATAAAGACTCTTCTGCTACAAGTGATTTCCATTATTATTAAAATGTTGAAAATGTAAACATTAGCAAATCTGATACCTTTAAAGAAAAATTCATTGTTTAATTTTTTTTTAAAAATAAGACAATTATCTGGTAATTTTTTCAAATTGCCAAATAATTTTATCTACCATTATGAGGATTGTTTAAAAAGAATAAAGTTAGTTTGTTGATAAAATTGATAGTGTGTATGATTGATATAAAATTCTTGGATGTGTTAGTTGTTGTTCTGTTAATTTTTTTAAAAGGTATCTTATATTGTTACTGACTTTCTTCTTTTAAAATCTACGTGATTATTGAAATTATTTGAACCATGTGTTGTGTAGTTTATAAATTTTACTATAGGAAGGCGTAATAAGCTCTGTTAAATGTAGCTTTTAACTCAATTTTTAAAATCTCATTAAAGTATAAATTTTGCTCTTTTTGTTTTCACCTTCAAGTTTCTGTTAGGGTTTCCTAATTATTTTTATAAATCTTTAAAATTTAATACCTCTTTTTTTTAATTTTAGTCATTCATCTTTTATTCTGGCTCCTTTTGCTTCCAGGCAAAAATGTATCTCAGATTCTTTCTATAAGTAATTGGGATTCTCTGAATTCTACTCGCTAAGTGCTCAATCTTAGCCAAGTGAGTTAAGAGGTCATAGGAGGTAGGCTGGATATATTTTGAGATATCTTTTTTAACTAAAATTCTTTAAATGTAGCAAGCTAATGAATTTGCTTGAAGTAAAAAGAATTTTACTGCTTTTCTGATGTCTTACAGGCATGAACAAGTTATTTATATATTTTTGAATCCTGTACTAAATTGTGTTTAAAACTCGCATAATTGAATTTTTGAAATTATCATTAGCTTATAGTAGTTATAGAGTTGGGTAAATCAAAGTCAAACCTACCTTTCAAATCAAGAATATTCTCCCTGGGAAAATACATTATTGCTCCTATGGTTTACTCTCCTTATTTGGTTATTGCTAAATATGTGTGCTCTTATTTCTAAAGTTTATAGTTTCATTTTAATTTGCTATGCCTGTCATGAGCCATAGCTTTTAGCATCATACACTTGACAGTACGATTTGGCTCAGTTCCACCCCAATTTAGAGGTAGAACACCCTGGGGGTGGTCAAGGGCCTCCCACCTCTCTTTTCCTTCCACTAGCCTCGCTAGAGGATTTGCAGCTCAACAGTTATTTATAGTACCCCCATGCTGAAAAACACTGTACATTTGCAAACATCCAATGCCTTCTCTGGAATTCCAACCCAAGCCGTACAGTACAATAGTCAGCGTCACTATACCAGATGGGTGGCAAATATGTGTTGAATATATGTGGACCAATGATGCCTTTAAATAGTTTCATGGAGTAGAAGATTGAAAGTTAATTTGATAACATTATGAAATTCTTTTCCACATCACGTTGTTTAAAACTGCAATAGCTATTTCTACAATGTTTAATACAGCATTTGTTTAATTAGCAAGAAAAATTCAATGAAACTTCTAAATTATAACGTGTTTGCATTATAAAAATTTAATGTTATTATATGATAAAGCCTTCTGCTGTTATTATAGAATAGAGGAAATTATCACCTATAACTTTTTATAAATCTTGATCTATAACAAAAAAAAAATTGCCTGTAAATTCACACAATCTATCAATTATAAATTTGAATATATCAACTTCACATTTCTGGAATTAATGTGAGTAAGGAAGTTTAGAAAACAAGGAAGGAATTCAAGAAGTTAGTGGGATTGAAGAGAATACTTGATCGTGTTTTTCAGTGTTGATTGATCATTTCAATTATCTAAAATTATGTACAGAAACTCTTTCACTCAAATTTTATAAATTTATCTTTGCATTTTACCAAATTTTCGCATTAAAAGCAATCATAAAATTTTACATTTTCAAGTATGCATTACTTTTAGGTGCACTTTCACCAAGAAAAATTTAATCACACACACATGGAAATTTGTAGTGTTCTCAAAAATTCAGAAGATGCAAGAAAACTAAGACAAAATTCCTCATTAAAAAAACATAAATTAGTATAAGATGTTAATTGTAGAGCTTTAATTTTCTCTTTCTGAGCTTTAAATATTAATTTATTATTTTTTACTTTTTATTGTGAAATGTTTGCCATTATTGAATTATCAAAAAGATATAATCTTCAATTTTACTCTTTCTATTACCTTTTCTTCTGTTAAAAAACTTATATTTATAAAGACTTATAAAAGATCTTTAAAATTTTTATGTTCATTGTTAAAATAAGTTTCATTTTTACTAACTAAATCTATATCGCAAAATAATTTTAAAATTTTCAGACAAATTGTAAATCAGACATTAACTGCTTGCAATAAGCACAATCTATAAATTGTTATTTTTTATGATACTGTATCCTTATAGAATCTTATATTCTTGATTTGATTTTAAATTTTTCTGTGTTATTTTTTTTCTATTAATGGAGGCAAAAAAAATCAGCTGCATTCAGGTATAATCAACCATATTTTTATGCTGGTGTTTTCTTTTAAAGTTATTTTTGCTTTGAAACTATCATCTTATAAATTTGTATTTAATCCTCTGTCCATTTTACGAGATCTAAGTTTTTTTCTCCTGTTGTATTGTTATATTTCTATCAAATTTATTTTTTTTAAATTACATCTTATTTTTTAGATATTTAATAAGTTTTATATAATTTATGAAGATATTTCTACAGTATTATTTTAAATATAAATTCCATACTGATCTAATACTTAAAGTTCCTATTCTTCTAATGTAAAATAAATATATGTGAAATTTTTAATTGTAAAACTGATGTTTATTTTTCAAGTAAATGTGCTTATTGTGCACAAGTTTTTATTGAATTGCCTTTCATCAAACCTTAACAATTTCAAGTAAATGAAAGAACAAGTAGATTTTCTTAGAGCACATATTGTGTGTGTGTTATAATTTGCAGTTTTAGAATAGTTTTGTGATTTTATTTATCAAAATTTTCATGTATTTATTAAAATATTCTTATATTTCAGTTAAAAAATTGCTAAAATAACTTTTTAGGTGTGTTTTCCATGTCAGTTTCTTATTTTTGAAACTACCTTGGCATTGTATTTAGTTTTAAGTTTTCTTAAAGTGTTGTTCCTGATTACTTTACTTTAGCTGAATCGATTATTCTATTACATAAATGTTTCAATATAAGTATTTGTGTATTTGAAGTAACCAGATGTATTTCATGTTCTAATATGTAGCAGATTTTTTACAAGTTAATATGTAACACATTTTAATTTTCCAAAGTCTGATTTTTTTCCCCTTCAGTATTTAATTTAGAAATATATTTTATTTTAAACTGATTTTTAAAAAATTAAATAGAAAATTAGATTAAAAATATGTTTTCATATATATTAAAATATAGATGCAAAAAATAATTTTTTTTAAGTGAAGAATGTTTTTTTAATAAAAATTTATGACTGAAAAATTATGATTTTATTTTTTATTATATCAAAATAGCTAATTATTTCTTTAATTTCATTAAATTGATTGAGTGAAAGTTAAGGTGTATTTTATTGACATTCCATGTCTTTTTTTGCATTAAATTATGTAATAATTTAATTGGGTTTTCCCTCCATACAAATAATCCATACTTTGTAGATAGTTCATAATTTATTTTTAAAGCTGCATTTTTTTTTATATATTTATTCTGAAGTTTTTGTAGTATTTTAATCAAATCACATTTTCATCCTTGTTCCTTATAACTCTCTGATTGTTGTAACAAATTACTGCATTTGTATTATTCTTAGTTCCTAACAGTGTTTTTGTTTATGCACTTTTTGTTTAATCGATTTTGGAACATGCGGCGAGGATGATACGTGATCATAAATATTTGTGGTATATTATATTAAACATGTCATTTATTAAAATGCATCATTTTGATAATATATTTGCTCAAATTTTTTCCATATAATTATGATTCCATATTTTTCTTATTGTATTACTTGAGCTGAAAACAGTATATGCTTTTTATGTCAGATGCTTATGCAGTAATTTATAAACATTCAGAAAATATTAAAATTCAATAAGTCAAATCTAAGAGAGAAAATAATTTTAGTCTATATAGTAAAAATTTTATTTGCCTTTTATATTTTATTTCATTTTGAAGAAAAGATTTTCTCATATTATAGTTTTTAGAAAATTAAAATCAAGTGTGATTCTTTCAATTTATAAGAAGTGATTGCAGAAATCATTTTGCAGAATTGCTTTATTAAATTTGACATTTTGTTTTTGAAACAAGATTCGCCAATCACAATCAATGGATCTTGTAATTTTGAGTCATATTCAATGATAAAATCAATACCTGAGCTGGCACCTCACTTTTCTCATCAACATGATATGATGATTTCTTATAGTTAATTTATTGTTTCAGTTGGAATTATGTTGTAGAAGGAAATATATATTTGTTGTTTTTTTAATAGCTTTTAAAAGATAATTTAGAAAATGTTGATTGAATTACATAAAAATGTCCTTTTTATTTTTTGAATAATATAAACTAAATTTTAAATAAAAAACTATTTTTGTTATCAGTTATGTTTTTTTTTTCTTTCTAAACTAAATATTCCAAAAAAAAAAAAATTTTATTAGTGAATTTAATAAATTATGTGGCTGTTTTCCTTTTACTAGTTTTGTATTGTGATACTGCTTTTCATTTTTTGCATTGTTTTTTACCATCCATGTTTTTTAATTACAGTATTTTTTGTGTTGAGTAATTAACTGTATTAATAATTACAGTAATCATTCTTGTACTTAATATTTGTGTTTTATAAGAAGTAATATGTGTAGTAATTAATTGTAACATTGCAGGAGCATTTGCAATAAATATGTTTTGTTATTACATTGAATCATTGTCACTTAATATGTAAAAATTTAAATGAATTAACAATCAAGCATATTATCCAGATTTATTCTGGATCTCACTTTGAGCTCTGCACAAAAGTTGAAGTTGGGAGGGGGACTGTCACAAATATGATTGATAGTTTGTAGGTCTTTTCCAAATTTTTAAAAATGTTTGATGATTTATTCATAAATAGAGGGATCATTGCCATAAAATCTGTCTTAAACGAACTCTCATATTTTCAAATGTGATCAAGTTTTCTGCTTTCAAATAGTTTGAGAAAAGGGATTTTTTTATCTTTAAAAAAATACCTTTTTTTTTCTTCTTAAGAATACCCAGTTGTGGGCTTTAAGTTCTGATGCGATTCTAAAAGAGTTAAAATTAAAAACTATTTGATTAAATTTGTATAAAATTAAATTCACTTCAATTTTTATTTTACCTTTAAATTTAACATGGTGCGTTTCTTAGGTCAATTATCCATCGAGGCACGCATTATCTCTACGGGAATTTCCATCGTTGCTTTCCTTAAACAACATTTAAGACTGTTCTAATTAGGATCCCGGTTTTGGCACACCTTTGCCTCCAATACTGACCACAATTTAGAGTCGAGTGAATTAAAATCCAGTCTGCTGAAAGGTCTTAATTAAAGGTAATTAAGTCTGGCCCATTTTCTTTCAACCACCACCGAGTCGTCATCACTTTATGAGTAGGAGCAGAGTCCTGTTGAAAAGTCAAGTAATTTCCATTGACCAAGTTTACATTCAGGGGCTTCAAATTGGTTCTAAAATAGTGTCTTCATAAACTTTTGCCATGGCTCACACTTTTTTTGGTAAACCTGACCTGACACCACACCAAACTTACGGAAGCTGGAAGATGAGCTCTCTAGCTTCTTCAGCATTCCTTGTGTATACACAGTCATTTTGACGATTGAAAGATTCTTCATTGTCATAGCTTTTCGCGTCGCTAAACAGAATTCTGTGGCATTATTAGTAACAAACTTTATTGAGCTATAAATATTATTACCAATTGTTAATTGGTTCAAAGCTGGATATAGCGCCAGCCACTCGCTTCAAAGGGTACATCACATCCGGTAAGAGTAAACACTTGAAACAAAACAAGGGGGAGGGTTATAACAATTTTCTGATGAGAATAATTATCGTCAAGGGATTATAAATTGGTGTTTTAATTGAGGGAGCCGCCGCTTTAATTTCTTTGTAAGAAAATTTCTAGATATTTTTTTATAACACCTCTTGATCTAAGGTCTTCGTTTTCTATGCGACGGATTGTTCTTTTTGACACATTCGTCTGTTTAGTAAGAAGAGTCTTCTTTCGACAAGGATTTTGACGAGTTCTCACCCTGACTGTTTTGAGGAGGGCTGGTGCTTTCATCAAGCATAGATGACCACATCTAGTACGGTTTGCAATGCTGTTGATCTCCGAAAATCGTATTGGTTCGATAAAGGAATAATCTTTTGATTAAAGAGTCTTAAAAATCACTGACTGTCTCTCTCTCTTTCTTTTTTTTTTATGCAGATAAGTATTTGCTGTACGCTTGTGTTCGACTTTCATTCTATTATGACCAATTAGAACAACATGCTTGAAAGACTACAATTATCTGAAAAGTATTGCAGACGATATTTAACGATTTAAAATAATCTGTTGCGTTTGAATCACAGCTGACGATCTCAAAATTTTGTATGAAAATCTATGGTACGGCTAGGTATGTAAAGCATAACTATAAAATTTCTTGAGTCGGAAGTATTTACGAAGAATGCTGCAGTAGTTTTATGTTGGAGTCACAAATTTAAATTATTCTGTACCAGGTATAATTGTATAAAAATAATAATCTATTTAGTCATTATTTTTATTTAAAAAATTATATTTCAGGCCATTGAGATAATTTTCAGTTGAATAAAATTATCGTAAAAAAATTTCTATAATGCAAGTAGATTTTTTAAAATTTCAGTTACACATTATTTTAATCCGTATTTTAAAAGACCTAAAAAAAACTGAAAATTAAAGCTATATGGTTAGAGCAGTTTAATCCTTTTGTACTTACTATAAAAGGACTAAACGCGCGCGAGCCATACTACTCGTACAGTGTCTTGTTTCTACCGTGGCTAAACTAGTGAGCACGCATATAGTTAAGTTGTGTTGTTGTTGCTTATGCCACCTATCTGACGTAGTCACATCGAGGCCCACGAAATTCATCTGGCAACGGGCTAGAGATACGTCTGTCGTTAGCCTAAGCTTTGAGCCCATGAAGGTGACAGTACGATTTTGCTCAAGATAGATGGCGAAACTATTCGGACCCACAAATTTAACAAGCACGTACTCCTTGTATACTCGGAGGGTATTTGGTGGCATCGGGCATCGAACCCAGGCCTTCCGGTCTGGCGTCCGATGCTCTAACCACTAGGCTACCCAAGGCCCTAGTTGTGTTTCTAATACATTGGTATGCAAAAATTAAGGACGAGATGGGTTTTTTTTTATATATAATGTGTAAAAACTTTCCAAATCAACACAAATAGTATCATAAGATCCCCAAGACATAATAACATGAATAATGCAAGAAAAGTTAACCAAAAAAGAAATCAAAAGGACAAAAAGGAACTTTATTTAAAAAGTACTAAGGAGAACAATACTATATGTATATACTAGAGGCCCAAACATACAGGTGTCCAGCTTAAAACATCCACTTTTTAGTAGGACATATAATCTCCTTTGGCTGATGTTGTGTTTATAATGTCAGTACATAACAGGAAAGTTTAAAAATACAAGATTACCTGTGTTTTCGCTGAATTTCGATAAATATCAAACATCTAAATTTTACTTTTCATTTATCTGCGTTGTAAAAATTATTTCGTAGATTAAGTATTCAATAAAACATCAAAAAAATATCCTGTTTTTTTTTTTTTTTTTTGAGGGAGTAACACAAAAAATTTTTTAATAAAAAATGCTAAATTTTGTTATGTATATAAAGGAGGGGGGGGGAACGACTCACACTTATCACAATGTCATCGGAACTATTAGACCTACAGGCTTGATATCTGACAGGCATATTCCTTCCCTGCATTAGAAATCCGCTACAAAAGGGGTTTTGCCAAAGTCTATCTCAAGAGGTGTTATTCAGTGTACGTGTGTGTGAAAGTAAAGTGCCCTCTAGCGCTTATAATGCGGCAGTGTATCATTCTTAGACTCCAACGAGGGAGGAGTCTAGTCAAGCTGAACAATAAAAAATACAGTCCACAGAAGAATGTGAAACCCACTGAGCTATATCATTGTGGTCCAGTTCTCGCCTGAAGGTAACCTTCGGATATATAAATTTAGCACTGATGAAGTAAGCGAGGTACATGCTGTTTCGAGAATGTTGATTTCTGACTTTTTTATTGAAAAAGTAAGACTATTGATTTTACTGAAGATGTTTACTAAAAAAAAATCCTGCAATACCGTGCTTTAATGTGCTATCAAACATATAGATAATGTGACGTGCCCTTTCTCCTTTCCCTAATTGCTGGGAAAATGTAATTAAATGGGTGGTCAAGAATTATGACCCCTGTTCCCATGTCCTCCCTTTTGGAGTCCGAGACTGGAGTAGCCTCCGGTCTGAGTTGGACTTCCGTTTCCTACGCATCCCAGACGACAGCGTGTTTGGAGAAGATAGTCCCATTATGCGCCGAAAAAAGATCCCACGCTGTGAGAGGCCGGGAGACAGGAAGAGAAAAGAAAGCGCGGATAGGAGGGACGGAAAAACCCGGGCGTTAAAAGGGAGGGCGCTAGGAGTTACCAGGGAGAGAGATTTTAATTGCAGATGTCGACTAGTTCAGACGTGTTTGTCTGAGCTCCGAGATAAACCTTGATTTGCTATTCAGGATGTCGCGAATGGATGTAGATTTCCCGCCTATTAATAAATGCCTTTGTTAAAAACGGATATAACTCGAAGCAAGGATTGCGGTCAATTATATTTTAATAACAACTTATCAGCGTTCCAGACACCGACCAAAACAGAGAGGTGAAAGATGTAGTGAGGAAGTCCATCACCGAAACAACACAAGCTAAGGATGCTTTGGTGATTGAGCTTGAATTCCTCCCCCCCCCATGTAATAGACCTAATTGCTACGATCATATCAGATCTAAAACCTCCTCCACTCCAGTGGTTGAGGAAATTAAAATTGATGACCCAAATCCCCAAGATGATCTTAATTCTAATGAAAAGATTCCACAGATTACTTTGTCTTCCCCAAAAGAGCCTCCAGACCTGTCTCTAGTGATAAGTGAACCAGTCGCTACTTCAAATAGTTTTTCTGACCTAGAAACCGAGGATGAACAGCCACAAGTAGAATAAATGTAGTAATTAAACCTAAAGCCGAAAAAACCATCAAAATAGTCATTAAAGGACTTCTAATTTTTTCCAAAACCACTGAGATTCAAGAGGATCTCGAGGAGGCAGGATTTAAGAATTACCCAGTTAATTTCTAAAAAAACTAAAGCCCGCCTCCCATTTTATCAAGTTATACTACCCAGAAACGCTTCTAACTTAAAAATCTTTTATCTCAAGACAGTTCGTTATATGCAGGTTAGAGTAGAGGGTTTCCTCGTGAGAGGAGTTACCTAATGCTACATGCAACAATTTCTATCACACTGCAGAAAATTGTCATTTAAAACCTAGATGTCTTAAATGCGGCAAAGACCACCCAACAAGAGAATGCTCTATCAAGGAGAGACAGGAAAACCCATTCTGTATTAATTGTCAAGCAGGGCCGATCCTAGGGTGTTGGCCACCCGCGTGCAAAGGCCTAATGTGCCGCCCCTCTAGAGAATTTTACATACTTAGATTAATACTTAACATTGTCGTTGTGGTAAACCCGACCATGGGTCCCGTACAGAATATGGCAACCCCTTAGAACAGTTTTGAGAATCTGGCCTGGAAAATCTGCCTTTTCCAGGCCAGATTCTCAAAACTGTTCTAAGGGGTTGCCATATTCTGTACGGGACCCATGGTCGGGTTTACCACAACGTCACAAACTAATCTACCTGTGTAAGAGTAAAAACAAATGTTAATATAAAAACGCAAAAAAATTTGAAGTGCAAAACTTTATTTTTTGGTCAGTTAGTAGATAATAATAGTGACAAAATATTTTAACAAAATAATAAACAAAACAAAAATATTTCCTTTAAAATAAAAATAGACATTTTATAATTAGATATACTAAGCGACAGTATTCACGCAGGGAATATAATCTAATAATTAAAAAAAAATACTGAGCATAAATTTCGTCAAACGAAAAGTATATTCACAGGTGTTTAAAATTAAGAGAATTTTTATAGATTTGGTCGATTCTCTTAGCTCCTGGACTCCCTTGAAGCAAAACTTTCCCTTTTTGTTTTGTCTATGTGGCGCCAGAGCGCTCGCTTCTAATTTATTGCTTAGATCAGTGTAATCACTATTTTTTATTAGTCAGAATAAAACTAGATTTCTGGGAGAGGTTGTTGCAATGTCTCTCTTATTTCGAATAGTAATATTGATTTTTTTTTTCATGGTGCATCGGTCGGGAATAAATGAATAATAGATTTAAATGTTGGAAATGGTTCTCGAAATTTGCTGAACGATATGAGATCGTAAATATAACCTTTGTTTTGAATTCTCCTTTGGAATTAACTGATATATTGGAATAGCGCTTTGAAGTGCGTGAAGCCTGCTAAAGGTAAGATTTTATTCATTAAATAATGGAAAGCATCGAAACAAAAAAGTGCGAACAGCATTAAGATTGGCAGCGATACGGTTAATTAAAACCGTTGAGAATTTATTAAAAGAAGAACTGACTGACTTCGATTCCCTTGAGGAAAATTTGAATTTATTAATAACTAGATCGGAAGAGTTAAAAAATATTGATAGTTTTATACTAAGTGAAACCACATTAGAACAATATGACACTGAATTAAATACTTCATTTGATTACAGTGACAAAATAACTACAAAAATTATTTGCGCAAATAAGAAAATAAAAGAAAACAAAAGTCGGATTAATTCCATTGTGAGTAGCGGTACAGAACAGAATTCAACTTTTGTAAATACAAATAACATTGTTAAACTTCCTAAATTAATAATTCAAAAATTTTATGGAGTTTGCACTCAATTTAATAGCTTCTGGAATACGTTCCAAATTTCAATCCATGATAATAATTCACTTTCTAAAATAGAAAAATTTAATTATTTAAAAAGCTATGTATCTGGTTCAGCTACTCAAGCAATAGAAGGTTTTGAGATTAATTAATTAAACTATGATTCAGCTGTTGAGCTTATTAAAAAAAGATTTGGAAATAAAGAAATAATAATTAATAACCATATGAATAAATTATTAAATCTGCTTCCAGTTTATAAATCGAATGACATACCAAAGTTTAAAAAGTTACATAGTGAAATTGAAGTAAATGTTAGGAGCTTATCTGCGTTAGGCTTAGAACCCAAATCTTACAGCTCTATGTTAATTGCTGTCGTTTTAAAAATTATTCCTACTGAATTTACACTAGAATATAATCGAAGAAATGTTGACAAAAAATTGAGTCCAGATATAAATGATTTTTTGGAATTTTTCCAAGCAGAAATCGAAAGCAAAGAGCGAACCTGTTTGATGAAACCAGAATTTGACACAACTAGTTTATATATTAATTCTAAGAAAAACAAATTCAAACCACTGAACAAAGTTCAAGCTCGCACATCTACGTGTGAATTTATGACATCGGTAAATGAAAGAGATCTACAACATTGCTTTTTTTGTAATCTATATCATCGGGCAGAAAAGTGTAATAAAATTAGCATTGAAAAGAAAAACGAAATTTTGAAGAAACAGGAGAAATGTTTTTTGTGTCTGAAACCAAAACATTGTATAAAAAATTGTTTATCAAATATGTCTTGCAGAATTTGCAATGGTAGACATAACGAAACAATTTGTTTCAAATCTAAATTAATTAATGAAAATAAGCATATTGAATCAGAAAAGGAAAGGAATCAGATTCTCAGGATACAGTCGTCTCAGCAATCTCTTACAATAAACAAAATAAAATTCTCTTGAAAACATGTACCGTTAAATTAGAACATAATTCAAAGAAATATTTTCGCGTTTGTTATGTGATTGTGGATCAATGAGAACTTTCATAACACAAAAACTGTCTAATTGTTTAGGACTCACTGCATTGGAAAAGAAAAGTTATCAGTTTTTTCTTTCGGGAATAAAACTCCCTTAGAAAAAGATTATGATGTAGTTAAATTAACTCTTAAAAATAATTGAAAATAGACATAGATGCTTTGTTTACTGATCAAATTTCGGTGGCAAATATCCCTCCTCCTGAATTAAACAATATTCCACAGACAGTTCATTTAGAAAATTTAGTCCTCGCGGACTCACCAGATTGTCAAGAGCCCATTACAATACTAATCGGAGCAGACTATTACTACGATGTAGTTACTGGAAAAATTAAACATCTGAGTAAGAAATTAGTTGCGGTTGAAACCATCTTCGGCTGGTGTCTTCAAGGTCGAAACAGTGAAAATCAAACATCGCTTGCTCTAAGTGTAATAGTTCAAGAAAAATTGATTTCGGATCAACTAAAGAAATTTTGGGATCTTGAAGTCACCGGTGTAATCGACACTAAACAAGAATTTGAGGTCTCTGAAAATCAAATAATTAAGAACTTCGAATCAAATATTAAATACGATGAAAAATCTAAACGATATAGAGTAAAATTACCGTGGAAGTCAGAAGCTCGTGAATTGAAAGATAATAGGGAAATTGCTGAGAAGAGATATACGCGGCTTAGAAAGCTATTCCAGTAAAATTCTCATTTGTTCCTTGAATATCGAGAGGTATTACAAAATTATTTGAAAGAGGGTATTATAGAGATAGTCCCAGATTCTGATAGTGACTCAAACAACATTACTTTTTATCTTCCTCACAGAGAAGTAATTTGAAAAGATCGTCCTTCTCCAGACAACTACGTATTGTATGCGATGCTTCGTCACATGACGCAACCTCCCCTTCTTTGAATAGTTGCCTACATATAGGACCAAACCTTTATCCTGATATTTTCGATATCCTTTTGAGGTTTAGACTAAATGCGGTTGCTTTCACTGCCGACATGAAGCAAGCATTTTTACAAATATTGCTAAATGAGGAGGATAGGGACGTAACAAAATTCTTGTTTTCGAACGATCCCTTCGATGAGTTTCACAGCCTCCCTCTGTATATCGGTTCACCAGAGTTTTATTCGGTATAAGTAGTAGTCCTTTTTTGTTGAGCGCAACTATAAAACATCATTTGAAGAAATATTCGGAAAAGTATACTGATACAGTTAACTTTTTGAATGAAAATATTTATGTGGACGATATTATAGGAAGCCAACCGCTTGTGAACCAAGCTTTAACAATTACTTTAGAAGCAATTAAAATTTTCGAAGATGCCAGTATACCTCTACACAAATGGCAAACCAATTCGAAATCCTTGCACAAGGCATGGCAAGATAATGGAGTAATTTCGGATGAAAATCCTCTTGCAACTTTTGAAAAAGATAATTTTCCCTACAAAGTTTTGGGTATAGCCTGGAATAGTAAAGAAGATTTCCTATACTTTGATATTAACCCTGTGAGTGGTTGAGTCTCTAATTGAAACTCATACCAAAAACGGTCTAATTTTTCAAAGCTGGCGGTAGCGAAACGGTTCCTGTTTACTCTTGCGAACTGCTTCGAAAATGCACCACAGTTTTATGCCTTCCCCCCTTTAAGATACGGGAGGTCTACATGCGCTTTTGTAGAGGACGATTTTATTGCTTTTTTGGTTTCTGTGTTGTTGGAAAGGGGGGAGATTTCTCATTCATAGCTGTTGCCATGGGAGAATATTGTGTGATGCATGTGGAATATCTCCACATCACGGTGAACAGAAACCATCCAATTTGTTAAACCGTAGTAACAAGCAAATAAAGGATAAAAAATAAAGATTTACAGAAATGGCGAGTTAAAAATTGAAAAATATTTTTAATAAGCGAAAGAAAATTAATTTTTCTCTTATTACTTTTTAAAACTTTAAAAAAATTTTAAAAAAACATCTTGATTTTGGTATTACGATTTGAGCAAGACAGAAGCAATCTGTAATCATTGTTGAATACCAGATTAAGAAAACGCAAGTCCATTTTCCTGTTTTTTTTCTTCTTTTTTTTTTGAAAAAAAAATTATGAGGTAAAAAAGTAAAAGTGATAATCTTTTTTAAAAAACAAAATGAGAATAAATGTAGTATCATTATATACCAGTGATTCCCAAAAGGGGTCTATGACGACCTGCAAGAGGTCCACGCGAGTAAAAAAATAATTTTGGGGTTCATGAGGTGTAAATGGGGGTCTATGATAGTGGTTCCCATTAAACCAGATCATGACGTTAATCTTTAAAAAAATTTGATCCAGTGGGAACCAGATTTTACCAATTTAACATTTACTAAATTTAGTGAGGTTAGTTTAATAACATAAAAGGTGACTACCATAGTAGGTGACAATATAAATTTTATTAATACTAGGAGTATTTCAGCATTTCTTTCCAAAATTAAGCTAAAGAAGTATAACATTGAGCGTCACAAATTTTATCAATTTGTCACAGTCTGTCAGGACATTTTAACCTACGTTTAACATTTAAATACCCTTACTCAGATTTTGAAACTAAGTTTGAGATCGTTTTTCATAGTAATACAGCAGTAGACAATGATTTCAAAAAATCACTTTGAAAAAAAAATGTGTCATATTGCAATAGGAACTGATTAGAATAGGTCCTAATGAAGATCTTATAGAAACGGATGTCAGTAATTTTGGCTTTAAAAAGTTGGCCTGATATTTGTCACAAATTATGGAATATCACGAGAAAGTTTTTAAATGTGTTTTTTCTTGTGAGAGGGAGTTTCACTGAGTTTGCCAATCTCAAAAACAAAAAAAAAGAAAGGAAAAGAAAGAAAGAAGTGGGCACTTATGAAAAAGGAAGGGTAGGATTAAACCTGACAAGATTGATATTAAATAATGAAAATTTATTATTGAAACACCAGATTAATCCCTCTCTTTAAAAGCATTTGTTCAATTACTTTGTTTTAATTTTAATTCATTACATGCGCTTCTTAAGTTTTGAACGCAGAACTATACTTCATTACAGTTAGAAATTTAATTCTTTGAAAATAGTATAACACCAACTATCAAAAAGACATTTAAGTTGATAAATTTGCAAAAATTTAATATTAGGTAGGCAGGGAACCGAAACCGAAAAACATGGCAAAGGGTCTATGAGACAAAAAAGTTTGGGAACATCTGTTATATAGGAGGAAGAAGTTTGTACAGTAAGATTGCGCTTTCTGCATTTTAATATATTTTTAATTTAAAATAACATAAAAGAGATTTTTATGAGAGTAAAATAATACCCACTATACGTCAGCATTTGTGTCGGAACCACATAAAATACTTTCAATCAATAATTTTATTAAGGAAATATATTTTTCTTAAATGCGTTAAATGCGAAAGTGTTTCTTTCCATTTTCTATCCAAATTTAATTTTTCATCTCTCCGTTCCTTTAGTATTACATCCTTTAAATGCATATTCGCATATATCTATAAATGGGAAATTGTCATCCGTAACTATATCTTTCAATTCAGTCATTGCAAAGATGTGCATTTTACTGATTAATTTTGTCTATTAAAAACAGTACACTTAAAACAATTTACATAAGTAAAATTAACTGACAATTAATAATATAAGAAATTTTATAAGCAATTTTAACATTTAGAGATGTATCCTTAATTTCAGGATTAGAACCTTACAAATTGTTATTTTATTCTTAAATATTAACAGTATAAATTCTTTATCCTCGTAACTCATTCTATATGGCAAGAAAACTGTACCTTTTGCTTTTGAAATGTTATTATATTAAAAATTTGGGGTAGTTTTGTAAAAAAACTACGCATGTGGAAAAAACGGATTATAATTTTTGGTTTTTAAATAATATTCTCTTAACTGTCGAAAAATTTTCCAAATTTAAGGTATAAGCCTAAAAATAAAAAAAACATCGGGTTTTTTTTTTTTTAAATTTTGTGGCCCATACATTTGGAAAGCTTACTCCAATTGAACTGGACTCTCTCTCCTCTCATTTTAGGGTATTTTCAAACTGCAGAAAAAGCCTAGGATCTCGGCTAGATCTTAGACAAAGCATACATTCCAGAAGATCTGAAAACCAATTAGGTTTTAAGAAATTTTAAGTTTTCTGAGATTTGATTTTAGTTTTGATTTCACTTTAAAGTATTTTTGCAACTCTAAATTGAATTAATTGAAAATATTTTTGAACACAAGCCACTTTTTCGTGTGAAATGGGTATTAACTGCAATTTTAATTTCTAAAATCATTTCTGTTTGCTTATGTTTTGAAGTTTTTAAGTTCTCTCACATTTACTTAATTAAGATTGATTTAATGACCAATATATTTATTTTACACATAATTTATATAGTTTAAAAGCTTTTTTTTTTCGCTTATATTTGAGTGTGAAAATTACAGCAGCATGAAATACGACCTCATTCGAATTTTCTCGAGTGTGCATATTTGGAACTGTTTAGCGCACTCGAATTAACTCAAGCGCTCACGTTAAGGGTTTACATTGCATTATAAATCCACACGGTTGCTAGTGATGACTAACCACGTAATTGTGAAACGTGTTTAAGTGACGAGGACGACGCCTGACCTGATAACTCCCTCTCCGAACTTCCACACTCTGCCAAAGTGAAGACTTTGAGCCTCGACTGATTTAACGTGCGTCACAGCTCTTCTTCAGAGCCAGGCTTTAGTGGCACCAGGGCTCGAACACTGAACACGAGTTCATGATCATGACCACCATGCTACCGTGGCCGCAAAAGAAAATAGCATTTTTGAAAGAAAGGTACTGGGGAAGTACATTTAGGAATAATTTTAGAACTTAAAGAAAAGCAAAACATCTTAGGAATAATAGTTAATATACCTTCGTACCCTTAAAACCACTTTATTCTGTGTATTTTGAAAGTGAATAATTTTCCCTTTTATAGAAACTTACTATAATTATGTCAAATCACTTTCCTTTTGCTCTCTAAGGGGATTCCCGAAGCAATGCGATTTTTTTAAAACAAAAATACTTATGGTTGAATCTAATACAATTCCCTACTGAATGGGTGAGACCATTTTTTATCATGTAAATTGTGTTTGGATATGAGAGGTTTACAGTTAATAAGAATGTTTAAAACAGGCGTCGGCAATCTATGGCTCACGTGTTGCACGTGATACAATTCTCAGGGGCCCTCCGCACTATTCTACAAATTTGTCAATTTTTAAGTGGATGGAAGTTGATAAATTTGTAATAGACCTTATTTGGCAAACATCTTCAGAATTATGAATATTTACGGAACTACACTGAAAAATCGGAAAGATAATTCTAAGGATAAATTTACAGCTATTTGGTAAATTAGTGAATGTCATTGTTAGAGAGATTTAAGTGTTAAAAAAAGAAAATTGCATGTACTCTGAGATTTGTCCTTCCTTACCTTAAGGGCTTGGCTACAGCCATATTTCAACAGGCTAATGCGCGACCACACGTGGCACGCATTGTCCAAAGATTCTTCGTCAATCACCAGATTGAATTGCTTCCCTGGCCGGCTCGCTCTCCGGATCTTTCGCCGATAGAAAACATGTGGTCCATGGTTGCTCAACGATTGACCCAGATTACACCCCTAGCTGCCACACCAGATCAGCTTTGGCAACGTGTGGAAGCTGCTTGGTCTGCTGTACTCCAAGAACACATCCAAATTCTCTTTGAATCAATGCCGAGGGCGTGTGGCAGCGGTGATCTCCAACAATGGTGGCTACTCTGGCTACTGATTTTGGCAGGAACCACACTTCACAGAAGTCTATAAATTTAATCATTTGATACTTGGTCAACATGTTATCTACAAAATAAATTTTGTTGTGCTATCTCTTGTCTTTCTTGGTGTTGCATTTACGGTGGCCAGTAGTGTAATTCCATAGACTTCTTTCTACTCAATTTCATTACAAGCTCACCGCCAACATTCAATCAAAAGCCTTGCTCCATATACTGGACTCTTGCCACCCCATTGGTGCTCCCCTCTGAAGCCACGCCTCTCTTCTTCAGCTCAGGATTTCAACACCATACTGACTTCATTCCCAGATAGAGAACACAGGGACAAGAGATATCCCAGTCCCTGTTTAATATCAGCTTAATTACCGGGGAGAGAACCGAGAGAGTCCTATAGCCAAGGACGGCGGAGAGACAGCAAGCGAAAAACGAATTACCAGTGACAGCGTTTTCTAAAAGCGAACAAAGACTAATGAACTATGGACATCGTTTTCCGATACATTGTACTGGACAGTATTTCAAGCATTTTACAATTTTAATCAATATTTTTAGACTAGCTGTATGAAGTTTTTACAATAAGAAACTAAAGTATTTTGAAGACTTTATATGAAATTACCAAATGTGAACGTTATATCTTGAAGCGTAAATTATCCTATTTTAAATTTGATTCTAAGAATAAATGGAAAGCTGTTTACAAAAAAAAAAAAAAAAAAAAAAGAATCATCTTTGAAAGAAAGCACAAAACAATTGGTTAGAAGGAACTTTTGTTTTCCCCATGGGGATATTATCATCATTGATTAATATCAGTGCTTCTCAAACTTTCAAACTTTGCGACCCATTTTTCAATCATATTTTTCACCGCACCCTTTCCCCATAAAATAACAATGCATTGAATGTAAGAATGTACTTTGACATACAGCTACAATATGACCTTAATTATAAACCATAAAAATTATCAAGATGCGTATTAAATTTTGTATATGCTACTTTTAAATGTTACAGTAAATTAATATTTTCTTGAATAATCTTTTATTTTCGACTTTTTGATTTGGTCGCGCCCTTCACACAGGGTTATCAACCCTGCAGGAATTTTGCTCACAGTTTGAGAATCGCTTGAGTAATTGGAAGACTGTTTACAAAAAAAGAACCATCTTTTAAAAAAAAGAATAAAACCATTGGTTATAAAAGGAACTTTTGCTTTGCCAATGGTAATATTATCTTTACCATTCAATGATGGTCGATCATCCAAAATCTTTCTTGTAAACTAGCGACTGCACCAAAAAGAGAAAAAAAAATGGATTTCCGTGATTATAAATAGATACAAAAAGTTTAATATTTTCAACTCAAGTGACATTAAGAGCCACTGGTAATGTTGAAAAGCTTCCAATATTTTAAAAGTAACGAAATCACTTACAGGGGCTAAAAACTTCGAAAATCTCTTACTGAAGTACAAAACGTCGCAGCTTTCTTATACAGAAGCTTTATCTATGTTTGTGGATATCTACGTATGTTTTGTGAGACTCTTTTTATATAAGACAATATAATGTGAGAAAAGCGGACAAACAGCGCTTTTCGTGTTACTCTGTGCTTCAAAAAGAAAAAAGAAACAATGTTATTTCAAACCTGAAACTATTCGTTTAACATCAACATTTTCTTATGTAACAATGCGAGATATTCTGGACCATATTTGTTTTCGCTTATGCCAGCATCTGGAGGAAGTTTTTGAAGGTTATAATGTAGAAGAGCGTCTAACTTAAAAATTATTAGAAAATGGGGTTCTCTGACCAGTGGCGTAGCTAGGTATCCAAAGGCCCTGGTGCGAAAAAAATAATGGCCCTATCTTGGCTGGGATTTATCAAGTAAAAAAGTTAAAATATATGGATATTTTAAATATACAAAGCTAATTTAACATCAGCGTTTTATCGTGCTCTGAAAAACATAAGAAAGCAAAGCTATATACTACCTACATGTATGTGTATGAGTTGGCTTGTGAGAGCGTTAGTGATCGCCCAGGCCTATATGTTCCAATGGTTAACATTATAGAAGGGATTAAAGCACGAGAAAACATTTGACCGAGAAAACGAAAGGCAAATTCTTGGATCTCAAAAACATTTTGAGAGAATAATTGATATAATAAATTTCTTACCTTATAATAATCTATTTGGAGAGATCACACAGAATCTCTCAAAACAGGCGAAGACACTAAGAATTCTGGAAACTTCATATAGACTTATTTAAATTGATATCTAAATATGATCCTACATTACGGGAGCACATAAATCGCATTGATAATATACAACTTGCACGCAGCCATCCATCTGGTATAATGGTTAACGACGCTGACTGCTGTGCCTTAGGCCCTGTGTTTGAATCCCAGAGAAGGCATGGATGTTTGTAAATGTATAGTGCCCCTTCGCGGCATGGGGGTACTCTAAATAGCCGCAGAGCCGCAAGTCTTCTCGTAGGGTTGGTGGAAGAGGGGAGGGAGGCCCATGTCACCCCCCGGTTGTCTTCCCTCGCAATTGGGAATTGAAATGGACCAAATCGTGCTGTCACCTACATGGTGCCCAAGGCTACGGCTAATGACAGGCGTCACTTATCCCTTTGTCATAAGGAAATTCGTGGGCCTCGATCTGGCCTTTGCCGATCAGGTGGCATTAGTAACAACAACTGGCACACCATTATCTAAACCACTGTATTCATCGACAAATCTATGCCTCTAACAAAATAGAAAATTAGATAAAACTAAAGGATTTTTAGTAAATTTGTTTATTCATAAAACGTTTGAAAACTGTTTTTAAAAATTACTTTAGAGGTATGTTGTGACGGATCTATACGCGATTATACTAATCCCTTCATAACTCTTTAAGGAAAATATTTATTTCAACCAATTTTCATCGAGTAAGGAAACGTGATTATGTAAATGAAGTATATTACATAAATTCTGTTTTGACGAAATCGTGAGTTGGCATGTTGGAGTTGACACGTTGGAGTTAGCAAGTAGGAGTTAACATAAAACATGAGAGTTAGTTGAGGATTGAAAGAGAGTGGAATTAGTTAGAGATCTTGGAGTTGTCCAGGAATAAGATTCCAGAGCGTGGGCCTAACGACATTGATCAAGCCGAAGAGATCACCTGCAAGTTTCCAGTGTAGTTAGTTTATTAGTGGCGACGTAGTTATATTTGAGCGTATTTAAGCTGTCTTAGATTCAGTTGAGGGTCTGTAGCAGTATCCCCGTGTTATAGAATCTCACCTCCGCACTCTTCTATATATTATCTACCTTAATTATATATATAAAATTGTATTTGCGTCTGATTAATAATTAGAATTAATAAATTGATTAGATTGAAACTCATGTCTGTGGATTATTCTGTTTCTCCCCCACATCTAGCTGGGTTTACATGTAGACAAGAGGGTTCAGAGTCGAGCAGGAACCAACCTCTTTCACAATGTTAATGAACCCTTTAAATGCTGCAAGTGTATACAGTCGATTCTAGCTAATTCAAACCTTTGATAGTACAAACCTCTCTCTAATTCGAAGTATATGCTCAACCCCTAGAAAAACTCTTGATATTTCGAACTAAAACTATATGCTTTTTACATGCAAAATTTCGAAATAAAATCTGCGGCTGGTCAGACTACAACATGCAATAATTTGAAGTTATTTTATACAGCTCTCAACAATTTGAATACTCACTGTCACGCAGAGTTCCTGTAGGAAACAGGTTGGAATTATGTTAGTACATGTTTTGTGTTGTATGGTCTCTACATGTGTTCCTTGTAACGTAGCCCCTTTGATGACCATCTGTCTGCTACCCGTTCTTAGTGTTTTCAGATTCCTCAGGCGAAAATATACTTTTATTGTTTTCAATCCTTTAAGTGGACAGTAGACCAACCGCACCTGTTGTCAGCCGTCTACATTTTTCATTTAACACGTGGCCTGAGTTCAGAAAGGATGGTTCGCTATTGTGAAGAAGAGATGCGCAGGATTGTGTATGAATGTATTGAATGTATTCTTTTAATACTGGACATTTAACTTCTGTAAAATATTTATACTGCATAATATGTACTTTTTAAAATAATTTTATACATATGTACAATTGTTGTTTTATTACATAGTTTCAAATTTAAATGTGTTAGAAAAAAATTTCTCTTCACATGTATTTTGGAAATTTTTTTCTTCCATCTAGATGATACGTTTCTTGATAATTCGAAGTTTTTCATTGGTCCCTCCACCTTCGAATTGTTGAGAGTCGATTGTATTTACATTATCTTTCGCGAATTTTGTTAACAATACCTGTAAGTACCGCTTCTGCTGAGAGGAGCTTTTTAAAATCAAAACAAAAACAAAAAAAATTCTGTAAGAAATACAATAGGTTAGGAAAGACTTTCAGCTTTGGCAATTTTATCTATTGAAGCAGATATAGCATTTAAGATAAATTACGAACCAATCATTAAGGATTTCAACAAAATTAAATGTAGAAAATTTCTGTTTCTTTAATTTTTTTCTTTTTTCATTTTTGTTTAATGTGCCAGAGAAATATAAGTAAAAAGTTTGGTTTTTTCTTTATGAATAAAAATTGGTTTTTTGTTTTATAAACCCTTTTTTTACGCCACCAGAATGCCTCGCGAAATGTATCGTCCACAATAAGTTCAGGTCTCGCGCCGCCACTGTAAACTTGACCACTAGGCTACTGCGGCCACCCGAAAACACCAAAACGCAATCTTCCTGCTAAAATTTTTTAAAAATATTCATCTATGGGTGGAGTTTGAGCCCCATCTTTTTGTACTCTTCTTATAATGAAATTTATGACTAAAAGTATGACCAAGTTGTCTGATTATTCAAATATAAAAAAGGGAAGAAAAATCTGTTACTCTCTCTCTCTCTCTCTTCCATGTTTTTATTTCTTTCCATTAAACATAAAAGAACTACACTAATTAATCGAATGATATTTTTCTACAGTGAAATGCATTAAAAATGTACAAAAAAAAGTATCAGTATATGTTTTTTATGCAACTGCAAGGAATCTCTTTATCTATAGTATTTCAATAAAAATAGAAGATAAATATTTAATCATGAGACTTTATTTAGCTTATTTTAATAACTAAAAACAAGTTTAGTTTTCATAATACTAAAATTTTTGTAGTAAATTTAATTCTAAAGATAAAGAAGATTACTGGACGAATTAGTTTAAAATGAGAATAAATAAGTCTGTCATACATAAAAAAATCACCTAATTACTTAACAGAAATTAAAATAATATTTTTACATTTTAAAATATCACTTGCATGTACAAATTAAATCTGATATAGTACGAATTCAGTAGCCTTTAAAATGTACATTAATATTAACAATAAATCTGCAGTGGACCAGAAAAGTGTTCGTACACTTGCAATTTCCTATGAAATTTAATGTTTTCGACTAATAAGAATTAATGTTTTGGAATTGTAATTTTTTTATGGTATCTGCAACTTATTCTTATGGAATGACATAATTAGTTTTTTAAAAATAGTATAACTATTATTTTAAAAAATTAATAATCAATAAGCTACTGAAGATCTACGCCACGAAAGTCTTCGAACACTTAACAAAAATCTCAGCATAGCTTTAAATATTGTATTTATTTCTTAATTTATCTTAGTAGAATATCTTTTAGTGTCCGCAACAACTTTTTAAAGTCTTGGTATAGATTTAATTAGTTTTTTGTAATTTCTGCGTCGATTTTCCTCCATGCATCTGTGATTATTGTTTTTACTTCCTATCGTGTTTTTATGTCATGTTTCCTTTTTTTTTAAAATCAAATTCTCATCAAATATGTTCTACTGGGCTAAATAAACTGATTGATGAGGCGTTTTCAGAACTTTGGGATAGTTATAGAGACACCATGGCATACATTGAGAGCAGTGCGCTTGGCGTCATTTTCTTGTTAAAAAATAAAGTCGCCTCCAATATCCAAATTTTGGGTGGATAATTTAAAAAATTTCTCTTCAAATATTTAAATAGAGCTCATGATTCTCAATACCAACAAAAACTACCAAATTACCTAATCCTGAAGCCGATTTACACCCCCACGCAAGAACACTTCCACCTCCATACTGAAGCAAGAACGTGAAGGAGTTCTTGTTCCATATAAATTAATAGGATTAAATTCCTCAATTTTTCAGTTACAAACTATTATATGCCAATCAGAATAAAAAATGTTCAATTTTCTGTCTTCCCAATCAACTTGCTGTCAATTCTGAATTGTTTGGAACTTAATCCCAAGAATCTCGTTATATCAATGAACCAAGGAGGTGGAAGTGTTCTTGCGTGGGGGTGTAAATTGGCCTCAAAATTAGGTAATTTATTATTTTTTATGATATTGTTAATCGTGAGCTCTATTTAAATATTTTAAGGAAAAATTTTAAGTTATCTGCCCAAAATTTGTATATTGGAGACGACTTCATTTTTTAACAGGATAATGACGCCAAGCGCAATACTCTCAATGTACGCCGTGGTGTCCCAAAATTCTAAAAAATACCTCCTCAATCAGTTTATTTACCTTAGTAGAACATATTTGGTAAGAATTTTATTTAAAAAAAAAAGAAAACATGACACATATAAACATATAATGGGAAGTTAAAACAATAACAAAAGCATGGAGGAAAATCGATGGAGAAATTACGAAAAAAAAAAAAACCGATTAAATCTATACCAACGTTTAAAAGTTGTTGTGGACACTAAAAGATATCCTGCTAAGTACTAAATTAATAAAGAAATGCAATATTTAAAGCTATGTTGAGATTTTTGTTGAGTGTACAAAGACTTTTGTGGCATAATTTTTCAATAGCTTTTTGATTATTAATTTTTAAAAATAATAGTTATACTATTTTTAAAAAAATTGATTATATCATTAATTAGTTGCAGCTATCATAAAAATTCCAATTCCAATATATTAATTTTTATTTGTCGAAAATATCAAATTTCATAGGAAATTGCAAGTGTACGAACAATTTGTGGCTCACTGTATACAATAAAAAAAACATTAATTTTTATTTATAATCGACTTCTTTATAGGTTAAATAAGGATTTAAATCGAATTGTATAATTTACCATCAAAGTATTATTAATAACAGTAAATGGATTACAGTAATGGATTATGTAATAAATTTTTTAATTGTAATTTAGTTCATCATTTACTTAGTTAAAATGTACGTTTCTGCAACAAAATTAAATCCATGAAAAATATTTAGATTTTAGGTGAATGAAAAAAAATTGGAATCAATTATTATTTTTATGAAGAAAATTAGATGCGCGAGAGAATTAAACTATTACATTCGAGATATGGAAGAAAAAACTGTCTGAACTACATTACGAAATAATCCCAAATAGAGATAATTTTTATATTTCAATGATTCACTAGGGCATCAAAAAAAGTCTGATAGATAAAAGGAACAAACAAGGCCGGACGTGTAATGCGCAATTTCGTTGGCAGCACCTATTCCTACTTTTTACAGCCTTGGAATTCAAATTCCTCTGTTTTGGGGTTGCTATATTTGGCTCTCTATGAATTATTGGCTACTTTCAACATAATTTTAAAAAAAATCCAATGTATTGTATTTTTTGGATATGCTGTGTTGAGTGTGTGTTTCAGTATGTGTATATTATTGTATTTTATTATAAATATTGTGCGTTTATTGTTTATAACTTTACTACTGAACAATTTCATTGTTTTTTCAATTTTTGTTTGAATTTTAAGATATAAATATGTTTTCATTGTTTATTTGTTGTATACAAGTTCATTAGAAATATGGTATGTTTATAAAATAAGAATTAAGATTAAATTTTTAAAAATATTAAGTGAAACTGGAAAAACAAATGTAGAACTGTAACTATATTGTAGACTTAAAATAGAAGAGTAAAATATTTTAGTTTATTGATATATTTTTGATTATTTGTAATTTTTAGTAAATTTTTATTAATCCTTATTTGAATCAGGTTTAGCAAATTTTTTCTAAACAGACACTTGAGGATTATTGTTACAAAATCCTTTTAACTTTTGCAGCTGAAATTAAATCATATTTTCATTTAGAGCAATATTCTTATATATATGTATATATATATATATATGTATATATATATATATATATATATATAGTATAATAAAATGAAAAAAAATAATAAGACAAAATTATACTACCCACAAAGCTAAATGATAGAAAACAGATTCTAAGAAACATAACTAGAAAAAATATTGATATATATATATAATATAGTAATTATATATATATATTATTCATAAAGAAAGAAAATTGTGTTTTATATTTATCTATATCATATTGACTGTTATAAAATGGTAGGAATTAGATCCATTGCCTTTTAAATACTGTTTAGAATTAAAATTATTTTCAGCTTATGCTAAACAAAAATTGACTTGAATTTCATATAATTTTTCAGTTAAAAAACAGTCCAAAATTATGTTTATATTGTGATTTAGCTAATATATAAAGGGTATAATTTATTTTTCAGAGTTCTGTTCTTATTTTGCTGAAAATTCATTATAACCATCGTTCACAATAAGATTCATATTTCAGCTATGCTTAAAACTTGTGATTAAACGTAAAATTCTGTAGTATAAAACTGAAAATTTTTTTTAAAAATTATTAAAAAACATAGTATTATAATCATTTCAATTATCAATAGTATTGATGTACTTTTTAAAAAAAAATTTTTTTAAGTAAATTTCATGAAACAGTATTATTATTATTTTATTATTATTTTTTTTTTAGCTATATTGAGTAGAGATCATTTTAAAATAAGTTTTCAGTACTTCAAAATTAATTATTAATGGCAGGAAAATAATGATAAATTTTCAAAATACCTTAATGTATATTTTGCTTGGAACACATATTCCAGTAAAAACAAGGTTTTGATATAGGTTTTGAAAAGAAAAAAAAAATTCTTACAGAATTCTTTTTTTAAAAAAATAAGATTTCTAATAATAAGAATATATTATTATTATTACATGACAGTGGCTGTTTTCTTTCATTGAATTATAATTTCTTGAAATAAAAATTTGAATTTGATGTATTGAGATATACAAATTAAATATTTGTTTTAAAAAATGAGATTGATTTTTCCTGAAAATTTTACTTCAATGAAGAAAAATGTATAAGTTTTTCTTCCTCCTTTTTTTTTTTTTTTAATTTAGGGGTTGTTAAAAAGAAGGATTAATACATTTTTTCTTTCTTGTGTTTAATTCCTTTAATAATTTCCTTTGAACTTGATTGTACATTATCCCAAATTTCCCGTTACTGTTCCGAATGTTCAGTGCTTGCTTCAATTTTTCACTACTCGGTTTTAGTCCCAAATTTATAGCATATATTTTTTTAATTATCAATGCTACACTGTCCAGAAATGCCTTCACTTAGTCCAATAAGATGTGCCAATTTCAGAGGTAGATGGAAATATAACTGCATATTTTAATAAGAACCTGAAGTTATAATTGTTCAAATGTTTAAAGCTGTCAGAGTTCCCCATTTTTTCTTCCTGGCACTAAGACTGCAACTTAGCCAGTATTTAGCACCATGAACAATTCAGCAGCTTTTGTAACAAAACTGCCCTGACTTAAATAAGATCATAATAGAAAAAGATGCTCTGAAAAATATTCATACTTTTTATATTATGAAGGTACTTCAAAATAATTTAGAAGGGTTGCAGATTTATTATTTTTTAAAAAATGAATACTGAATTTTAATTTGTTCTTTATATAAGTATTAAAAACATATCATTATTAAAAAATAAAACAAAAATTGTTTATTTGGGTATAAATATTTCTTGACCAACATACTACCTCCACACCACAGTAACTATGATAAAATAATTTATTTGTAAAAAAATCTATATATATATACATTACATTTTGAACTTCAAAATCTTTATATTGAAGCAGCTATTCATTTTGAAATGGCATTTTTGATAGGAAGGAATAATATTTGCTCACTACTCCCTTAACTATTTTTTATTTCAATATATATAAAATTTAGTGAGGAAGTATTTGATGTTATAATTTACTGTTGTGTGTGCGTTGAATAATTTTTTTTAAAAACTGTTTCATATGTATAAAATTTCTATCAATATATGTATAAAATCTCAATAACTTGACATGCTATTCTTTGTATACTTTTTATGTGGAGGATTTAATCAGATAACATTTCATTCTCCTAAATTCCACACATTCACAACAGGAAGCTGTGATTTTTAGAATTTCAGTGTTGACTGAAATGTTATATTTCTTTGTGTATATATATATTCAGTTTCTTTTATTTTATTTAAACAAATATGTGAATGCAGTTTTTAAATTTCTTTTTAAAACACTACTGTCTTTCCAACTCTAACTCAGGGATTATATTTCTGAAATTTTAAAAGCATTTTAATAAATTGGGTACAATTCAGGATTAATTAGAATTTTAAAACTTATTGCTGAAGTTATTTTAAAGTTCAGATTTTAGATAATTTCCACAGCCATATACTATTTCAAATTTAATGTATTATTGAACATTCTGTGCCTGGACAAATTATGCTCACAAAAGGAAAAATCACTACCTTAGTTTACTAGAAGAAAGTGGCAAAATCTTTGCTGTGTGTAACTCAGTAACTTTAAATTAAGCACATGAAAACTGAAAATGGATGATATTGGAATACTCCAATAATTCTCAGTCCTTTCTATTAAAAAAAATTAATCAAAATAATGGTTGAATGTAAATTTAATTTGTCGTTCTTTTTTTTCTCTTTCACTATTTACATTTATTTCAAAGTGAATGCTTTTTCATACTTTTGATTTTTCTATCATGTTTCTATTCAAATTAACTTTTCTGATATTTTATTTGGAGGATTGCTGTGAAAGAGACGAAAGTGTGGTTCTACAATAAGATAATTGGATCCTCCTAGACCAGGAAAAGGGAAGGAATCTTAGGACCAATCCTTAGAAACTTCTCACTCATCTCATGATTCACATGGGGGGAGGGGGCTATTTTACGACACCGACACTCGAACATAAACGCGCCTTAATTAGCTTGTTAAAAAAATGTGGGAACCATTCTTCTCATTTCTTTTCCCCTGATTTATTCGTGGGTCCCGTAGACAGAAATTCCAACTCTAAAACGATGAAAGCGCCCTCTTCTGGGAGGGGGGAATGGGCGTTCCTAAAAGAAAGGCCAAGTACTCATGAGTACTGGTCTTAATGATCGGAGGTAAATAGTTCCTTCATAAAAGATAAATTATATGCCTTTTTTTCTTAATTTTCAATATTTTCTTGACTTTGAAATAAACATTTTTTTCAAGCTATTATTTTTCCAAATTTGCATTTACTTGATCCCATTTTCTGATGATTATGTTCTGACAGCTGTCATGATGAAAGAAAATGACGTCACAGAATCATACAAGCCTCTTCTACAACAGTTGAGAGAGGGATTCTAAGTGCAAAGGGAACTCGTGACAGGAACCCCCCCCCCTCTCTTTCGCCTTCTATTTTTGTTCTTGGAGGGTCCAGTTTACAACCAACTGAAGACTATTTAGATGACAACTGACCCCTCTTTTACTGCCACCCCATGGCAGTTTTCAATTACATGAAAACTGTGCCCGACATTCTACTGCTTTTTTTCCGTGTTTCGTT
>BMAO01004181.1:0-25432 GCA_019973975.1 Trichonephila clavata
ACGAAAAATATTTGACGGAAGATTGCTGAAGAGATAGATCTGAATATATTTAAAAATCTTTTTTAGTTATTATATCTAGTTCTTTTTTTTAGTTATTTATATTTGAATTCTTTAAAAAAGTTTTATTGATTTTAAGTCCTCGTAGTTAAGAGAAATAAGGAGAAACTCTTTTATTTTATTTGAAATTTTTATTTACTTAAATCTCTGTTCAAATTGGATTTTAAGAAAAAAACACATTTTTCTTACAAGTCTTATTTTCAATCATCAGCCGAAACTTTCTCTTATAATACAGTATTAGAATTTCAGGATTAACCGACTTACAAAACTGTTTGCAGTTTATTTGAGGGTTTTCTGTTATAAAAAGTTTTCAATATTATTTCAGAAATATATTTCTAAGCAAAAGTGTTTTTTAGCAATCTGGGAATGAGAATAGTTTGAATCCATGCACTTTTGTTTAGTAATATTTAACATAAAGTGATCTCTCATAAAAGTTAAAGAACAACACCATTCTTTTTTATTCAAATAAAATATTTCTTATTTTCAGCCCTGCAAAGAAGTCTACATGTTATTTTTATCATTCCAGCCAAAAAAAATTTCATTAAGATTTACCTGTATAAAAACATGAGTTTTATGTTTAATGAAATAAAGTATTATTTGAAGTGAAGATGTACGAAACATATATATAGCTGAATTTGAAGTATATTTTACGAAATGCTTTAATAATTATTATTAAGCACACTACAAGGCTTATAAAAAAAGCTTTAACACCCTCTGTAAAGATCAATTTTTAAATTACGTGAAAATTTCTACTTCATATGGATCTAAAGAACTCTATGCATTATACATGATTTCATTTTTGACGTATTTATGGAAAGTAATTTAAAATTAAATTAGTAATTTATATTTACAATGATAAATATAAATTACACATAAATAAACATTTTCACTCCAGGAAAGTGCTCGCAATATATATATATATATATATATATATATATATAGATATATATATAAATGAGTAGGATAACGACCAGTTGACTGTCCATATATCCTGGAGAAAAGAAAATGGTAAAACATCCGAAAAATATTTGAACATTAGATAATTTTTACTCCCTCCAGTTTGTTTTAGCAAATATCATCGCTGAACAAGAAGTATAAACTCAATAATAAAATTAATCCGATACTTAATTCTACCTTATTAAAACAATTTATTTAATCCTATCGTTCTTTCTGAAAGCGCCTAAGGCATAGGATGGAATGTTTACTCAACTTTTATTATCGAGGGAATAACTGTTTGTAATTACTAATAAAAGTCTTCGACTGCTTAATTAAAGATGCTGGATCACACTGTTGCAAAAAGCGATGAAAGAATGGTTTTTGCTTTGTGAGATATCTAAGAATTTATTTTTTCCTTTCATTCAGTATTTCCTTTTTCCTATTGTTCCTTTTTCAAGTTAATGGAATTTTTCTCTTTAACCTCCTTTCTCACTTTTAGTTTCTTTCTCTTTCCTTCTGTTCCATTTTTTTCTATGGGAAAAATATCTTGCGTTTTCTGCGATAAAACAATTATAACATTTCCGTTTGGGTTTAATCTCGACCAATATTTTTCATATGCTAACATCCAAATAGTTAATTCAAAAAACTTGATGTTAATTAGATTTAAGTAAAAAATAAAAGAAGAGAAAATTATTTAAACTTCTTAATTGTATATCTTTTAATAAATATTTTGATGAGTAAGGAAAGAAAATCAGTTTTTATATCGCCTAAGTTTACTTTTTGAAAATTATTTATAAATTAAAACTATTTAAATTATTTGAAAATTTCGAACTATAAAATTTGCTCATTGATTGCATGCCATACAAACTGCAACACATTTAAAGAAGCATTCATTCAACTGGTGGAAAATGGGCTCCTTACGTGGACCTTCATAAAACACTACTAGCCCCGAACACTAGTAGCACCCCCTACGTGCACTTCAAAAACGGAAGTTATAGAACACTGTTTCTAATTCTATTCTCCCACAGATGTTATGTGTGTGAAGCTGCGTTATACAGAGTGTCCCTAAAATAGCACCAAAATTTTGTACAACCAGATTCCTCGTTAGAAGTACATAAAAATGCCCAAAGAACTGTACCTGTATCCTCCCTAGTTTAAGAGAAAAATACGGAAAACAGCCCTATGACGTCAGAGCCCAATTCGACACATCACCAGAAGTATTTGCAAGTACACCAGAACGTCGTTATTCCGAATGAATTGGGACCGAACACCGTTCGGATACACGATTGTTCGGATAACCGAAAACCGAATGTGATCCATGCAGTATATGAAACTGGACACTATACGAATATTGAAAATCTTCACATGCGTGAAACTTGCTTGAAGGAAAAGTAAAATAGGGGAGCAATTTTACCTTTATTGTGGAAAATAATCACTTATTTTTCGCTTTACCATCATACGCCTTCGTTTTTTCGCTGCAAGGTATCTGATTTTCTTGAGCAAAAGCTGTTGAGTAGGACAGCAGTTTGATTGTTGTTCGTACCACTCCATAGTTATCTCTAATGCATAAAACACGTCAGCATTTGATGAACCCTTGCTACTTTCATTGTTGTTGTTGTCCTCGTCTTTATCCGCTTTATCGTCGACAAGGTCGGATTCTTCTTGCACGGAAGAGACCACCTCGTCATCATTTAGCATTTGAAATTCATAGTCTTCTGCATCACATGCCATCCAAATTTCTACATTTTCTTCATTGCATTCTTGAAATCATGGGATTGATTGGTCGAAGTCGGTAATCTCTTCCATGTGGTCGTCATTGAAGTCTTTCTCACTTTCTAAATCTGACCACAGCTTATTCCATGCATTTTCAGGCTCGGTCTTTCGAGCGAGTCCCGCACTTTAACTAACATGTAGCAGGCGTCCTTCATATAGAGCTTTTTTAAGAAAAGCAGCAACACTTTCTTTGTCGTTTTTTGCCAAAACTAATCTGCAAAACTTCTTTCTTATAAATTCTCTTTAGCTTCCCTTAACTTTCACGAAGTATCTTGACGATGAGAATGAAGTCTTTAGAGTGCCATTTCGGACTTTGGTCCGGATATTTGACGCTCCGGATAATTAACGTTCTACTGTACTTATTAAAGAAGATCTGTGAAGTGTCCCCCTGCATATCGAGACAGACTTAGCACATCATAGAATGGATAAGTGCACACGTCGCAGCATCACAATGTCCACGGACGTACAAACAGCATGCTGCTGAGCAACTAAGTTCGTTTATGTAGTCACAACTTCACAATATACCAATTCTTTACGTCACTCCATCTCTATACAAATCCAACAGTATGAGATTTAGAGATTGTGGCTGCCTTCACGTCCTATCCAGCAACCAGAGTATGCCATATCCAGCTAATCACTTTTGGGAGTTCAAAAACGGCCGGTGCCCCATCATTTAACATTATTCATCCATCACCATGCATCATCACTTACCGCATTTTTCTTGTTAACTACGGATCGTACAGGAATAGTTTTTTTGGCATTTCTATGTACTTACAACGAGGTGCAGAGTTTGGGCGCTATTTTTCGGATACTCTGTATATCTTTCTGAAGAACACTGAAGTCAATCAAGCATGTTTCTCAGTTTGAAATAAATAAAATTCTTATGAGAAACCTTTCAACTTCACCACATGGTGTCAAATCTGGAATAGAGATTTAACGTATCCGACTACTCTAAAATTGTGAATTTTTTGTAAGATTCACAATTTTTTTATGGTTTTATTTTATAGGTCATATTATTAGCTTTATAAAAACAACAAGATTTTTTATTTTCCGTTCACAAGAAAAAAACTATAAGTGTTTAAGTAAAAGCAGATGCCATTACTTTAAGCGTCATACTTTAAAACGTATGTTACTCGAAATGTGTTTTTTTTTTAATGCTAAAACGGGAACACAGCGATTGCTAAAAAAGTTTTGGAGATAATTAATTGAAATTTTTTGTGTGTTCTGTGTAATAGTAGAAGTGTTTTAACCTTCAGATTTATCAATTACTGTTTTATTACAAAATTGACAGTCCCTTATGTTAATATAATCATTGTTATTTTAAGCAATTTCATATCATAACTAAAATAAAGTGCTTTGGTTTTTAAAAGCTTTTATTTAACTTACAATGTATGTGCGTGCGTGCGTGCGTATGTATGTATGTATGTATGTATGTATGTATGTATGTATGTATGTATGTATGTATGTATGTATGTATGTATGTATGTATGTATGTATGTATGTATGTATGTATGTATGTATGTAATTTGTTCAGGTGGAATCATGCAACTCAATTTTGAAGTTGATATCTGCATCCTATTGAGCTAAAATTTTGTATACACATTTAGTTTGGGTGACAATGCATGTTTTGACCATTTATATTCCGATATTGCAATTAATTAAAAATATATTAATTAAAAACGTTAAAATAGTTTTGGGCGCCAACTTCAATATGTCAGCATTGTTGTAATAATGTTATTGTTACAACAATGACAAAAGTTGGCGTCGAAAATCGGTTTTCAGTCAAACTGGAATTTCATAACGTTGCGCTAATGACTGTATTAATTCACTTTGTCTAAAAAATAATTACATTTCTACAACGTAAAAATAATCTAATTTCTGCAACGTATGCAATTTGTTTAGAAATTTCTATCTATTTTCTTCGATTTAAATTCAAAACAAAAAAGTAGAGCTATTTTTGAAGTAGATTGGTACATTGTATACCTTTCTCAACGCTGCAAAGTTAAACTGAGAGGGAGCATTGTAGAAATTATTTAAAAAAATTATCTAACTTTAATCTATGAAACTCAGACAAAAATAATTACAGAATCGGAAAGATCATTTATTTCGTCCCGATAAGGTATGATGTTTTTTAGGAAATAATAATATTTCTATTTCTTACGATTTTTTTTTTTTAAATAAATCAAAATCGATGCGTTTTTATGAAAATAATGTCTAAATTGTTGCGCATGAATTTTTTTTGATTAAATGAATCGACATTCTGTACTAAAACAGCTCATGCTTTGCTTTTTCAGAATTAGTCATTTAAAAAATAAAATGCCGAAAACTTTTTTTTCACGATTTTTCAAGAAATACTCAAAATTTTAATTAAACATTTAATAACTTCGTCATTTATGAAGAAAATCTCATGAAACCTTTTTTTTTCGTGTGTAGGACAATATTACCCAAGATCTGTACGAAGTTTGAAAAAATTGCTTAAAAATTACGGATTTCAGAAAAAATTGTCTTTTTTGTCTAGCACCCTTTTTGCGAGAATTCATTTAGCTAACTGTTCGAAAATAACCGGGCAATACCTAGCAACAATGATGCATTGAATGAGATGAACATACTGAGAAACCTGTCCAGTGATAACTAAAAAGTGAAAAATAAATTAAAAGCTTTTTTAAAACACGCTTTTATTTAAACGCGCTAAAAAGAATAAAATAAATTTTTCTTTAAAATTTTTTTACTATCAACTTTTTCCGTCATTACACAATTTATATGATATAAAATCTTGTCGCGAGATTTACCTCTGCAGATAAACAAGTAAATTAAATAACTTGATCTGATTGATTTTAATTTTTAAAAATTTCAAACTAAGTAAATAAGAGTACTTTAATCTGGCGACGAGCTTTTGTATCATATAAATTGTGTAATGACGGAAAAAGTTGATAGTAAAAGAAGTTTTAAAGAAAAATTTATTTTATTCTTTTTAGCGCGTTTAAATAAAAGCTTGTTTTAAAAAAGCTTTTTTACTTTTAATTTTGTAAAAATTAAATTATCTCTTACCCTAAAGGTTTATTTCAAAATTGAATAACATAACAACACATCAGAATTGAAAAATTGAAAATTTGTTCATAAACTTTTGGTACAGAATGAACCCCGTTTAAGTTATTTTTTGTCAATTTTTACCCATTTTAGTAATTATAATTTCTATTTCTCCTCTTAATTTTAGCATATTTATCTTAAAATGTCCTAAGCAAATCTAAAAACACAAAAAAAAATCTCCATTTTTTTTTTTAAAAGTTGTTGCAAGTAGTCAAATACCGTAAAGACGAAAGTAAATGATTACACTAACTTCATCACTCCATCAAAAATAAGAACAGGTATAATGGGTTCATAAGAATGATGAATCGTATGGTAACATTGAGAATCCTGTCGCAAGAATTGTAGTAAATTTCTTGGCAATTATGTTAGTCCATGCCATTTAACATCACTTGCATCAGAGGGAAATTTTAGTGAAGCATCCGTTTTTATGATTATCTTTGATTGAGCTACACAGAAACACGTGTAATGCGTCAAATGCCAGACATATATGACAGGGTGAGAGAGAGGACAACTTCAATATTTATTTAAAAAACCTGTAATGTCATTTAATTGATTAACCTCGAATATTTTTGCGAATGTTTTCAATAAATTACGACACCAAAATGTATTGCATTGATTATGTTTATCACAAAAATTAAACAATATATAAATTAGTAAGTTCAATTTCCAGTTTTTTTCCCGAGAGAAAGAAGGTAGAAATGAAACGTTAGTTAATGCACACAAAAAATCATTAAATTATTTGCTCTCACAAAAAAGTATTTGCATTGTATCCCTTAAAACTTATTCATTATTACAGTCACGAATGCATGAAAAGAGCTTATAGAATGATGAAAGATGAAGGAGGCTCATAATGTTAGAGGGAATGGTAAATTCGAATTCAACAATAAAAATATTTTGTTTAATTCTAGTGTTCTCAAAAAATTTGAAAATTCAAATATGAGATAGTGGATTAATTTTCTAATGCTTTAATATTTGCTACTGCATCATAAGTTCGGGCCTTTTTAAAGCATTTCTTTCACATTTAAACTAATTCTCTGCAGACTAAGATTTATCGCGATTTATATAGTTTAGCATATATCCGAAATATTTTATGCAATGGAATTATCAAGAATAATAATCAGCATTCAAAATATATTAATAAATGTTTTATTGTTCATTTTTCATTTATGAGTTACATTTTACCTTTCAAGCGTTTTCATTTCTATACATTATCTTAATTTAAAGAAAAATGAAATTCTGTTTTGAAAACTCTTATTGTTTCTACCCGTTTATAGTAATACATCATTTTCACGAACTCAAACATTTATTACACTTGTATCTCAAATAGTGTTTCTCTAAATGTAATTGGGAAAATACCACCTTATAGTGCATTGAGTATACCAAAATAAGAGCTAAAACTTGTTTTTAATTGAAATTATTTTCCACGTGAACTAGAAACTTTTTTTTTCAAAAAAAATATTTCTCCGAATCCAGGTATGATTTGTTGTTGTACAAAATAATATCCTTGATAACACCTTTCTATATTCCTGCTTAATAGCATGATAAATGAAATCCATTAAATTAGACCGAAACTTTAAATAAAAATCTGTTACGCCGCCTTTTCAATGATCGTAGCTTCACTTTTCACTTGTCATCAACAAATAAAACTAACCAAACAGTAAATTAGAAAAAGCAAGCATAGTTATTAGCCCTAAAATGAGAAAGAGAGTCTGATTTGATAATGAACAGATAGTGCCAATAAAATGTCTGCATTACACCGAATCCGAATAGTCCGACAGTCCTTGGGAGGCCACAACCCAATGTTATTTTGCTGAATAGCTAGTCCACCGGAGGAAACTCAATCTGATAATGGAATTGGATCATTAGTAAGAGCCATTTGGTTTCCCAAAATTTTCTCCTCATCTTGTTCTCTAATCACAACGAGCGCTTGCTGCTTTCAAGTCCCGACAGCTCGGTTCTACGTCCGTTGGCTTCTTTTTTAATGCGTTCCAGGAAGGAAAAGTATTTTTTTCTTATGCTTATGTATGTTCTTTTAGAGCTTTCTAACGAAAATTGCTTTTGGAGTGAACGATGAGAGATTGGTCAGCTGAAACTTGGTGATAGGATGCGGAAGATAATGCATTGTTACAGAACTGATTTTTCTGAGTGCTGGCTATCATAGTCAAGAACAATGAGGGATAGATCTCTTAACAATAGGAGTGATTTATTAAATTAACTTTTACATTACCTATCTGATATAATAAGTAATTTCCCTGCTTATATACAAAAAAAATGATACTATTATTAATTTCTTAACATGAGAAAAACTAATAATATTGCATTACAGGTAGACACACATTTATGAATTTAATATTCGAGTAATAACATCAATATATTGTTTAATATATTACATCGAAAATAAATAAAATATAAATATCATTTCACATTAGGCTTATTATTTTTATTCGCATCGTATTCCATTAAATCTTATTGCAGATAAAAAGATTATTATTTACTTTCTTCTTACTTTATGTTCTTACATGTCACTACATTAGGATATTCCAACTTCAAGGGGAAAAAATTATAAAACCTATATTTAATAAAAGAATTTCATTTTTCTTAACTATCAATGATATGAAGAATTTTTAAGTTCTATTAGTATAGCAGTTCAGGATACTATAATATATTCTGGACAAGAAACTCCTCTATTAAACAATATCTAGTTGATTTTTAAGCTTTTATTTATTGTTTGAAATATCTTATAAAGAGGTAGTTAAAAATATAATTTTTTACTAGAATATTTTATTCTTTTAAAACTCACGTGTTTCTCGGACATAAAAACATTACAATGTACTGCGGCCAATTCTTCTCATAAATATTTAGTTGTCATTGAGTAAAACTGTTGTATATTTAATTAAGGTATCCGACTACCCAAAAATAGTAATATTCTCAAAAGTTGAAAAACATTTTATGATTTTATTTTATAGGCCATTTTATTAGCTTTATAAAAATACCAAGTTTATTATTTTCCATTCACTTGAAATAAAACTACAATGGTTTTAGTAGAAGCAGATGGCATTACTTTAAGCAAGATGTCATACTCTAAAACGCGTTTTACTCAAATGTGTTTTTTTTAATGCTTAAAAGTGAAGCGATTGGTGAAAAAGTTTTAAAAATAATAAACTGAATTTTTTTTGTGTATGTTCTGTATAATAGTAGCAGTGTTTTAACTTTCAGATGTATCAGTTATTGTTTTATTACAAAATTTAGAGTCCCGTATGTTAATATAATCACTTTTTTAAAGAAATTTCATATAATAAATAAGATAAAGTGCTCTAATTTTTGTAAAAAGTAAAATACCTCTTATCCGGAAAGTCACTTCAAAAATAAATAACATAGCAGCATATCAGAACTGAAAAATTGAAAATCTGTTCATAAACTTTTGGTACAGAATAGGCCACGTTTATGTTATGTTTTGTAAATTTTTACCAATTTTTTCCATTTTAGTTATAATAATTTCTTTTTCTCTTCTTAATTTGTCATATTTTTCTTAAAATATACTAAATAAATCTAAAAACAAAAAAAAAACCTCATATCTCCATTTTTCTTTTTTAAAAATTGTCTCAAGTAGTAGGATACTTTAATATAATCGGTTAAATATTTTTAAATATTAAAAACAAAGATATTAATAATTTCCAATAAACTAAAAAAGACCATTACCCAATTTATAAATGACTAATCAAGTTTAAAAGTCTCTATCGGTCTATTAATCCAAAATAGAGGGGAAAAAACATTATTCACACATTTGACTTCAAATTCAAGAACTTTAAGAAAATTAATGTGTTCTTAAATAACTTTACTATTTATATAGCTATGATATAGGAATACTTAAAAGAATTACTCTTATTAAATGTTACATTTTACCTCATGAAAGGCGTGTGTTATAGACGTATTTATACAAATACAGACATAAATATCAAAAAAGTATGATATTTGGGATAATAGTTTATTGAAAAATGAATGATTTATAAGATTAAGTTTTTTAAAAAAGAATATCCATTCTATGCACTATATTTTTGGGTAACAATACGATAATTTAATTTTAATTAATTAAAATTATTGACTGACAGCTACAGCCACGTTGGTTTAATTTTTAGCGACTTGGGTCAAAACTTTAGAAGATTTTTTTCTTCTCACGATTCAAAGCTGAACAGTTGAACTGAAATTTTATGTACACAATTGTTTTGGATGACAATGCGATATACTTTAATGATAATTAATAAAAATTAATTGTCATATGTGTATACATATTTATATTAATTTTAACAATGAAATAAGAAGTAACTAAAATAATTTTTCTTTGTTGATCTAAGTAGGAATTGACTTAATTTTTTTTTTGTATTACTTGTTACTTTTTCTACCGAGAAGTACAACAGACACTTTGATACGAATTTATCTATCCGTGACGAAAAGGATGAAGAAAAGGAAAAAGAATGATAATACCCCTTAAGTAATGCAGGAGAAAACCTACATTCCAAGGAAGTTCCAAGGAACATTTTGAGCAATTCCACAAAGATTTGTAATTTTAATTCTAATTTTCCTATTTTTTCAAAATTTTGTAACCTAACTTTTGTAATTTGTTACTACCCCAAAAAGGAAATCTACTTTATAATGTTTCCTGTGCTGATTACACACGCACATACTCTGATATTGTACACCTAAATAAGTCATGTATGCACATGAAGTTTGTCGTGACATATTACCTCCCCCTTGATTATCATCTCCCCGTCTACCGTTACTTGTTTCCGGACGTGTAGGCGAATTAGCGAATTCAAGAGACATCATTACAAATCACTATATTTATTGATACCTCTTAATCAAGGAAAGTTACAAACGCACTATTCAAATTTAAGAACAATAAAACACAGTGGAGTATGAGAAGGGGTTACTACTAGCGGAACTACGGAATCGGAACTGAATCCACGAAAGATCAGCACGTACAATTACAGCTAACACACGTACACGTATTCACGATTTCTAAGTCACTAACCTTATTCTTGTAATTTCAGCAGGTCCGTCGTGGTGAAGGATGTATTCCTGGCTAGATCGGATAATGGCTAGGATCCACACTAAACCTTCCAATTTCATTCTTCAGCTCTTCAGCTTAGCTCGTCGCGTCACTACTCACTAAATCTGTCAACAACTGCGTGTTGATTTACCGATGCTTCAATTCATTTTACTTCAAAAATCTAACTCTTCACTTTACTACTCTCTCTCTTTCACCACGTTAACTCGCGAAACCCGAACTTATATAATATCTCTCATTTGCATAAATCACGCTTTGGCTCCCGGTGGAGATTGGTTGAAATAAATAAAACTTTAAAGAAATATTGAGGAGATTAGTGAAGACCGTACAGATCCGTCACAAGTTACAATGGTATTTTGCCTTATACGTAGTATGTATGCACTAGTTGTTTCAAGGGACGCAAGGGGTTTAGTCTTTATCCAACTCTTTCGATTAATTTCATATTGCGAACAATGCAGGTTAATTTTGATTTCCTGTGAGATTTCATGTAAGAAATACTTATTTATATCTTTATTTCCTTATTTTTTTTATTTTTTTTTTGATTTTGAGAAATTCAGAGCTGAAACTGAAAATATGACAATGTTTCAAGTTTAGAAAAATATTAAATTGCCTTTCGACTAAAAATATTACGAAGCCTTGTTTAAAAATAGATATTTTTTTGTTTGGTGATATAGATATGGCATTTTTAAATTATAAACACAAATAAGTATCGCAAAATACTTGTTCTGTTTTTCTTTATATGGATTGTCACAAAAATAATAATAATGATTTAGGATGTTTTCCAACTAACCATTCAAATTCTTTCCTACAAGTAAATGATGCACAAACATAACTTAAACCATTTCATATTTAAATAGAGACGGAATTATAGAAAAGTTTACAATGTGTTTGTTATTTTTTGCTTTATTAAAATTTTGTTTACAGTAATTGAAATCTTATTTTGTTTTTACCTAAACATTGCCTCCAATATAACTTAAAATAATCTCAGAGGAAAATAAAGTGTGGTACTACTTTTAAAAATATCTTTGAAAGTAAATATATAGTTAGAGTATTTATTTGTATTTTGAATTAATGCAGTGGTTAAAATATTTCAAAAGAGGCATAGTTTGTTTATTTTTAAGTAGTTAAAATAGATTTTAAGTTTAGAAAATAATTGATTTTCTGCTTTTTACGTAACATTAAAACAAAACTTATAATCCGTGTTTACTCCTTAAGGATTGAAAATTCGTTACACATAATATTTATTAAACTGTTTACTTGGTATTAATAAAAATATTTTTTTATAGTATAATAAATTACGCAAAATCATCTATGAAATGAAAAAAAGTTTAATATTTTAACAGGTTAAAATATATATTTTTTCGAAAACTTATAATAAAAAGAGGACAAAGGCTTTATAGGTTTTGTACAATAATGAGAGAAAAAAATGATCCAATGTCAAATTGATATTAATTTTGTAAGAGTTTTCTTGAAGAATAGTTTTACTTTATCAGTCATAAATTTTGCTGCAGAGTTTCGATACAGCTTTGAATTTTCGTTCTACATAGATATAAGCAATTCTTATGTTTATCTTTTAATATATACCTTTATATAGAAGCATTACTATTGTGAGAACTTATTACTATCAAAATAATCAATCCGCTTCAGGTGGAAACTAATCAAGCGTAATACTAAATAGATCCTAATATATTTTTTATTAATTATACCTTTTTAATCACGTGCGCTGTCTTTACTCCATTTTCACTTCTGAGTTATGAACTCAACGGCTACACAATATTTGCTTTCCTCATTATCCTTGTTAATTAGCGTCGTAGCGTAGCCTTAGACGGAAAAAAACCATTAAAAAATCTAATTATGCTAAGAGTGTTGAAGAACTATCGGCAACTTATCTTAATTAAAAGCAAGATAGAAAATATTTCCTAACTCATTAACTAATATAAAAACTTACACTTCATAAAATGACATGGTCAAGATTTTGTTTACTAGACTGCGCGTGTAAAGAAATTATAGACCGGAAATCGATTTTTTATTAATCCTAACTCTGCGAGGATCTAATCAATTAATATGTTAGTTTTTATCATTGCTAATTCCTGAATGCCATTTTTTGGATCTCGGTAATTTAGAAACAAAATGTTTTCCTGTTTTTATAGGTATATTTTCGTTGCGTAAATGGTTTGTAATGCTTTGTAATCCAATTAAAGAATAAATGAGAAGGTTGTTAAAAAAGGAATATTTTCTTCACAAGCCAACAAACAAGCCTTAGAAAGTATTCATTCTGTAGAAATGCATCGATGGTTTTAAGAAAAATCTATTTGATCATTTCGAGATTTTTAAAATCTAGTTCAGATTTGTATATTTTTTTTTTTGAGAAAATTAATATTATTTAAAGATAGAAAATTTGTAATCACAGTAAAAATATAGTTTAACAACGATGCATGGGTTCTTAAAACAATTTTCGTCATTAAATTCAGTGCTTTATAAAGCCTCTTAAAAAGCATTTTAGTACAAACACAATACATTCTAATAAACGTACTCTCTTTTTTTACGGTGTTCACTGCATTACATTTTTCATTTCGTTTAAAATATCAGCTTGTTCGTTTTTTATTTTCTTTTACAAAACAATATGTTTTTTGGTTGTGCAGCTTGGCTGTTGGGATGTGCTGAGATACGATGGATATTTTGAGGTACTGCAAAATAATCTAAATTACATTTAATCATTTCCATTGGTTTAAAAAGAATCCACATTGTAATATATGAAATGATATACGACGCTATTTTACTGTATTGTTTTAAAAAATGACTTTTCTTGAATTTTATTAATAACTTTCGGTATAAAAACTCTGTTAAAGACGAATTTATTCAGAAATCTAAATGAAAAGTTTAAGAAAGGTTTGTAAGTTATAATTATAGCAGTACCTTAGGGATATAGCAAATTACTTATTTACTTAGCGGTACGTTTTTGCTGATCTAGTTCCGAACTACTGTGAATCAAATATTAAATTATAAAATTTTTAAAAGATATTTAGTTTCACTTTACATGTACTTATTGTAATGCAACACTGCATAGCATATACTGAACTCAGTGGCCCAACAGCCCGTGAGAGCCAAGGCGAACTGTGCCTCTCTATTTAAGTGACCTTAGGCGCTGGGGAGCATGTGCGGATGTTTCGGTCAAGTGGTCAGTCTAGCGCAAAACCCAGACCTGTGGCGTGGAAGCGCGATACAATACAACTCAGCCACTGGGCTTCGCATAACATAATATTCAAAGATAAAATATTTGAATTAATAGATAATATGCAATTAATAAGAGTAAGGTACGATCACACTTATAAAAACAAACTTAAATAGCTGATCAAAAAACTTTACTTCATTTATATTTATTACATAATTTTATAATTATTAAATTATTAATTCTATCGAAAAAAAACATTTTAATACTAATATTCGATAATTTGTAAATATTAGTGAAATTTATAAATTTCTGAAAACATAATTTCTTCTACATATATATTTTCCTTAAATAAGTGTGTTATATGTTTATATTCTTTTTCAGGTTTTGAAAAAGCATGTTTTTATCCTAATCTTGAATTATTTTAATTTTGTGGTGTGGTATTCTTAGATAAACAAACAAAGTTACATCTTTTGGGTTACTTTCATGTAGTGTTTATTGGATATTTTTGTAAAATTTGTTAATTAAAACATAATTAATTTTCTAATACATTTCAAATTCATTCATTGTCTTTAGATCCAGTGCCGGTTTAGGCTCATTTTGGGCCCTGGGCGCAGTAGATATATAAGCCCCCTTTGCACTGGCGGATCGAAATTTATAGCCAGAAAATCTGATTAAGTCCAGCTTATCTGGGCCCAGGGATTTTTTTGTTATTTTTAATTTGTTTAGTATATATTTTTTTTAAAAATATGCTAAAATTAAGAAGAGAAAAATAAATTATTTTTTCTAAAATAGGAAAAAATAGGTAAAAATTAACAAAAAATAGTATAACCGTGGCCCATTCTGTACCAAATGTTCATGAACAAATTATCAATTTTTTCATTCTAATGCGTTGTTATGTTATTCATTTTTGAAATGATTTTCAGGATAAGAGATATTTTCTTTTTTACAAAAACTAAAGCACTTTATCTCAGTTATTATATGAAATTGCTTAAAAAAACAGTGATTATATTCCCATAAAGGCCTGTAAATTTTGTAATAAAACAGTGATTGATAAGTCTGAAGGTTAAGACAATTCCATTATTATACAGAACTTAGAGAAAAAAATTCATCTAATTATTTTCAAAACTTTTTTCAAATCGGTTTCAAAAAATCACATTTGGAGTAAAACGCGTTTTAAAGTATGATATCTTGCTTAAAGTAATAGCATCTGCTTTTACTAAAACTTTTGTGATTTTTGTTCTAGTAAACGGAAAAAGATAAATTTGGTATTTTTATAATGCTAATAAGATGACCTATAAAATAAAATCATTAAAATGTGTCAATTTTTTGCAAAATTCCCAATTTTAGGGTAGTCGGATACCTTAATCGCAGTATACTATGAACCATCATAATATGAAATTAAATTTAAATTAAAATTTACATATTCAACTTATTTTAAACCGGGGGTGGTCACGCGGGGCACAGATTCACCCCAGGTTCACGAAATATTTAATTCTGGGAAAACTGTTTACTTGTTAGCAATAACCTTGTCAGTATCATCCTATATGACAGTCTTCATGGGAACTAAAATGTATTTGTCATATATCACCCTCTTTTTCGGGAGTGGCAATCGTTTTTTACAATAAGTTTCGTGGGTGACTGAATTCCCCACGTGACAACTTTTGTTCTAAAATATTTTCTTTGAGCAAGCCGCATTTTTCTCCTGTGAACTGCCTGAATGATTTTTATTTCTATGTTGCATGACCCATTCTGGTTTCTAAAGCCCTCGTGTAGCTGAACAGTGCGAAGTAATTATTCACTCACTCACTCATGGTTTATAAATGTAAATGAATACAATATAAGAAAATAAATGGTCAACCACGGTCTCTATTGGATGAAGTTGAAACTGATCAATCAAGGGAAGAACCTGATGAAACAATGGGTAATAATCATAACAGCGAAAGTAAATTTGAGAAAAATGGTGAACATGAAACGTTTGAGTTGAAAGGAAAATTTTCAAGTGTATCCTAAAAAACTGCATCAAGAAAGATATGAAGCCACAAGTGCACCACAAGACACACTGCACAATGTCAAAAAGACAAAAGTAAAAAAAAAAGTTCAACGCGCTATTTGTTGGTCAGCAAAGGACAATAAAACCACAATAATTTGAAAAAAATATGACAGTTTTGCCTGAAAATATCATTTCTGTAATGTTAACGAAAAATGTCCGTGAAATGTTTCCTTTATTAAAGTCATGCACCTTTGAAATATTTTAGTTCTGTTTGATTCGGTTCTTTTTTCTCAAATTATCAAAGAAAAATTGAAAAGTTTTTAAAAGTAGATAAATATACTTTCTTTTAGTTAAATTATTCACTAGAATAAGCTTTTTTTTGATACAGTAAATATAATTATAAAAAAAGATTGGCGTGACTCAACCCGCGCGACCACCAACGTTAGTGTTGAGTGCGTACCTTCTCCCGAGTTAAGAAACACGATCGTGAATTCTTATAGAAAACAAATTTCCTGTTAATCGAATTCCAATACCTATTTTTCCATTCCATAATACGTTACTCCGTTAATGTCTAATAACAATACAAAATAAATGATTCATCCTAAAAGCTACTGACATAATTTCAGAAAATTTTGCTTGTCTAATCTAAATGATGATTGATGGCCTAAATTAAAGGACTCGTGTTTGTAGTCCACATTTACTTTATTTTGGATGATAACAGAAAATTTGAATTTTTTAAAGCATTTTGGAAGTATTAGAACATTGAAATGATGTATGCTGCACTTTAAAAACTGTCACTAACTTACCATTTGAGGGGGGAAATGAATCAATTATTCTGGGGTTTGTCGGAATCGATCTTTAATTGTACAAATGTGAGGCTGATTCATTTCCTTTTGTACTTTTATACGTATCTCGAACACATAAAAAACATAAATCGATGTTGAGTAAATTATATTTGAATTCATTTCAGAGGTTTTACTATATGGATTTGTCTGGAGGTTTCGGCAGTATTAAATACAGTTATTTTTTAAAGAACTTCCTAAATTAGGGGTCTTCATCCATTGGCCCGCGACTCAGGAATGTTCCGCTGAAGACTTATTTAAAGGCCCCTATTTAAAACTGAGATAATTTCAAAAATAATTGCCTTGACTTCTTCTTTCGTCTAAAAAAATGCCATTTTTCTGTTATTCTTGATATTTAAAACATTTTCATCAAGGTGTTTGATATCCATTTGAAATAAAATTTTCTAAAAATGATTAATTTTTCGAAATTTTTGCTTTATTTTAAATAATATTAAACATCAAAAATCTGACTATACAAAAGTTCTCAGGAATCTTTGGAGAAAAGGTAAACTCTTATTTTTAATAGTTTTGCAAAGTATTTTAATTCGACTTGCATTCAACTTTTTTGAAACCGTTGTGTGTGTATATACAGGGTGTCCAGCCTTAATGTGGCCCAATAGCTAATTCCCGAACCGTTCGGTTTAGATGTGCACTTCCCATTTGAAAAATGTTTTAAAACAGTTAAATAATGCTTTTACGTGCTTTTCGAACCAAAAAACTAATTTAGAAAAAATTACAAAAATTAATTTTTTTATACGGTCCCCAGGTCCTATCACTTATATTTAGGATTGGATGCAGTACACAAAAACAAAGTAAACTCAAAAAGCTTGATTTTATTACGATAAAAACTGGCCGAGTTATGGAACTTTGAAAATCATACATTTTATCCATTTTCTCGGCAATTTCCAAGAAGTTTGTAAGGGGTCGTCTCCAAAGTGAAATTAGTTGACACTCTGCCAGAAAACTTTCGTTCTTGCACGTCATTTTTATGTAAATCATTTTTAAATTTGAAAGTATAAGTTAATAATACAATAATTGAGTACTTAAGAAATATGCACGTGTAAAACATAGAAAAAAAATATTTTGGACGAAGAAAACATTTTAAAAGCAGTTCCAAAAAACAGACTTATATGCTGCGGCTTCAGTCTGATTTGCTGCGTTTTTGCTGATCATGAAGAACGTTAAAAATCTATTGTGTAGTCGCTTGCAATTGCATACAGACGTATTCTAATATTACGAATTCTAGTACGAGAGAACGAGATGTATACAAATGAAGAATACTGCGAAATGGTAATATTCTATGGGCAATGTAATCGAAATAAGAGCGAGATGGCAAGACTTTATGCCACTAAATTTCCCACTCGAAGACATCCCTCTTATTGTACAATTGACCGTGCTGTTCAACGCTTGTATAAAACTGGGAGTTGTCATAGACGTATTCCCTTGTCTCGGGCTACACCTTGTGCCTTCACCATTATTTAAGTTAATTTGGTCATTCTGATACGATAAAGCCCCTGATTTATGATTGGTGCATCATTTAACATTACGCTATAATTTGAACGGCAAATCCTGTATTATTTTGCTGCTATTTCTTAAAACAAGCTGTTTTAATCTTTTCGGTACAAGTTGTATTTCTTTAATTTAATTTTTATTGTTTGTTATACAGCAATACAAATTGTCAATCTATGATGTTTACTAAGATGTTTTAATATTACTATGATGTTTTTCTTTTGCTCTTTCTGTAGATAGTGAATTACTGTTCTCTAAACTCAATATATATACGACCCCCTTTTCTGAGCAACTCAGATGCTTCAAATTTATGTAGGCATAACTCGGTCAGTTTTTATCGCGTTAAAATGAAACTTTATGTGTTTACTTTGTTTTTGTGTACTGCATCTTTTACTAAATACAAGTGATAAGACCTGGGAAGCGTATAAAAATTTAATTTTTGTAATTTTCTTCTAATTCGGTTTTTTGGTTCGAAAAGCACGTAAAAAGATGCTTTACCTTTTTTAAAACATTTTTCAAATTGGAAGTGCAGATCTAAACCGAACGGTTTGGGAATTAGCTATTGGGTTGCATTAAGGCTGGACACCCTGTATATACATACATAGAAATATGTAAACACCATCTCTTCCCTTATTATAATCAGTTGTAGTCTTGTAAAAAATTCTCCCTTTTTTTTCAAATTTCCTGAATACGATAATTTTTTGACAGTCAATTGACCCGCAGATCAATTTATTGTCAATTACTGTCAATTTATTGATGTGGCCCTAGGATCATTGTAAATTTATTAATATGGCCAACAAGCGTGAAAGTTTGAAGACCCGTAGCCTAAATTAATGTTCATAAATAATACAAAACCATATGAAGCTCTTCGAAATTATTCTCCTAAATTAACAATTGGAAAAATACATTATTTCTTAAGAATATTATAATATAATTTGTCTAGACACAATAATGCTTATGAAAAATACAAATAAACACTTAAAAAATAAATTATTTACGATGAGAAAATTTGTGTACATTTTTCTTTTTTGCTACAACATTATAGTAAAAGTATGTCACTAATACCGATTTTGAAAACTGATGCCACAGAAAAAAATCAAATATACAATAAGGAATTAAAAATAAATTATTCGCAAAGAAAAACAATACCAATAAAATGCCACTTATTAAAAAAAATACTTCAGCAGAGTTTTATGTTATGACATCAACTTAAAACTATTTCGGTGTTCCTCAAGTAAGGAATTTAAAAACATTCAATCAGTTCATTAAATAAAGTTAACAGCATTTTTGTCTGCTTTTTAATATAAGATAATGCTAGAAAAGCGTTGCTACGCTTTTCAAATAGTTTACTTTTCCTACTGGATCATATTATAAAACAATTTAGTTTTTAATTTTTTAGATATTCATAAATCAAGAATATAATTAGTAATTTTTCAAGACCTTTATCAATTGACCACTTAATTCAGTAACAAATATCAAAAAGTTCATTTTATGTGAAATTAAAAAGCAATTGCTTTTTTACAAATCAGGAAAATAAAATTTTCAAAAAAGTTCTCAAAGATAATTATGTTTCTGCTGATTTTGAAACTTTAGGAGAGTATTTAAATTTTACTTTATTGTTTTTGACGTAATAATTTCAAAATTGAAATTGCAATGATAGATATATTAAGTACATTTGAGGAAAATACATTAACATGTAATTCATTTCAAACGAATAGCATCTTCTTAAAAGTGTATGAAAATAAGCAGATACTTAGGAAGCGGACAATGAGCATTTATTTTTAGAAACTTAATTTTTAAACATCATTTAAATTACAGATATTACAGATAAGTTAATTTTCAATGATTAGTATTTATATAAAAAGGGATAGAATATAAAAATAAACTTATGTCTACTAAATACGAGAATTGTGTTTTAAAACTCAATTTTTATTCTAGGATCTTCATAAAAGCTCAATGAGGTTAACCATAGAAAATAAAGATAACTGAATGATGGTAAATCAATGTAAAATGTGAATAAGTATTATTACAACGCAAAGAGTCCTTGATTTCCCCCAGAGAAATGTTTTTATATCATTGTTTATCTATTTTATGTGATTTTCCGCTTGTGAAAAAAGAAAAAAGTGCGATAAGAGCTTTAAGTATACTTTGTATCGAATTATGTTTCTAAGAAATTCACAAACACTGCAAATTATCATTAAACACATAATTTCAAACATTTTAAAATGTTAACCTTCTTTTTTTTTCTTTTAAAAATGAATTATACAGGAGAAAGGCAATGGTAAATATCTTCGGTAAAAAATACTATCACGAGCTAAATCTTCTAACGTGTGAAACAGCAATAAAGACACATAAAATATTAAGATTATTAGGCACTGTGCTCATTTTTATATCCGGCTCTTTAAGGCAGAAATATCATTGGGCTTTTTGATATACTGTTGAATATTTGATCTCCAGTCATAAATAATATCTAACCTCTTTTTTCTTTACGATCGACGTGGTCGTAAAACGTTGATTTTGGAAAGCTTTGCGGAGTGGAGTATAGTCGAGAAAAGAAGATTTTTTTTTTTTTTATCATTGTGAATGATTAAGGTCACATTCAATAGCTGTGCAGTTCATTCTGAGTTAGTTCTGGATGCATACCAAAGTGATCCGTATCTCCTTTCCGACTTTTCTCACAAATTTAGTGAAAAATATATACGACTGTCAAGAAATGAAAAATTCACAATAAGGTCTAATGCTTTATTTAAGAATTCGCATGAGATATTTTATCTCAAAGGGTGTAATTCAAAATCCCATCAGTGCCTTTAATGTAATAATAGCTACATATATCATAGTCTACAACTTGGTTATTTTATGTGTATATCGGGTTGAAGGACTCTTAACTATAGTTTCTGTAAATGTTAAAATTTTGGATTCAATAAAAACAAAAAATATCAAAAAAGAATTGAAGTTTTTAAGACAGCAATAAATGTAAGCGAGTTTTAGTTCGGTTTGAAAGAAATATTTGGATACATTTTCATAAATATTATTTTCAAATGTTTCTCTTTATTTTACAATCTAGACAGAGAATAACAGTATTTTATAATACTGAATCATTACACTCAGTAATTATAATATTATAATTATACCGCATTAAAATTTCATACTCAATTAAAACTGAGAAACGAAAAATTCAAATTTGATTCATTGAAATTTTAATATCGCTGAACATTGTTTTAACATTATAAGATCATTGTTTTTGTCTTTTCGCTAATATAAATTCATGCAACCCTAAATTTATAATAATTAAATAAGTATTTACTACTAGTAAAAAAAAATATCCCCTTATCATTACAAATAAGTATTTTACAACAGTATAGATATTTTATTTTTAATCATAAACTTTTATTTACATAAAAAGCGTAGGAGAAACTAAATCATATTAAAAAACCTTGACTGCAAATTCTAATTTTAGAAATATACTGTTTATTTATGTTGATTACAAGGCTAATAATCTATGCCTTTGTAGAAAATTATATAACTTAATTTATATCATGAAAATTTATATAACTGGATTGTTCTTATATTAATGATTTGCATCATATAATTCCTACAAGATTATATTAGAAATCCTTCATTTCTTCATTTTGCAATAAATGTGGAATCTTGCTATGTATATAAGAGCATATTATGTATATATGCACTATATAATGTATATGTATGTGACATAAGAGCAATGTATGTATATATATGTATATCGAAAGAACCAGAGTATCTTTTGGCATTAATCATAACACCATCTCTAGAATTTTATCATAGACATAGTATACAACTGCACGATAAAGAGGTAAATAATAGGTTTGATGCAATGTACTTATATTAATTCCATGCTGCATTTGCCCTGATGAAACTGAACATCACAACGCCGTGTCCTCACATGGCTAATGGAAATGGGTAGCCCAGGTGGTTAATTGACCCAGAACGGAAGGCCTGGGTCTGATGCCTGATGCCAAATGCCCATCGAGCATAAATGAAATAAAATGCTAAAATGGTGGGAACCAGCTGGTGTCGTTAACGCATCAGTTGTCCCTGAGCAAACAGGCACCCTGCCACCTCTTAGCTCCAAAGCCGAGGCCACTGATATATGGGCACCAACCATCCTGAAGGGCGATGTAGAATCTCGTGGATCTGATCAGAATGTTAATGCATCGTCCAGGGTGCAGGCCACAGCACAATGCTAATGCAGTGATCTGAATGGAACTCCCAGGAAATCCCTGGCGGAGCCGTTGCAGACTGGATTTTGCTGACCAATTTGAGACCATGACAGTGAGGTGACCTTTTAAGGCTCGAGACTGAGTTTCTTCCTAGGAAATTATGGAGAACCACACCCACTGCATTCCAGACGCACACACATGGGCTGCATCCTTCCTCGAAGCTCCCACATGGCTATAAAGGAGCGATACCTGCCACAGCTATCCAGTTCAAACCAAGAGTGGCAAGGAGTTCATTCGACCACGACGCCCAGGTGTCTGACCGTGAAGACCAGGCTGGATTAGCCAGAAGGTCCAGACATGGGCGGCGCCAGGATATCCTTTTCAGGCATGCACAAGCAGACACTGGATAACTGTGTCCATGTCAGTTATGTGGAACCCCTGATTTATTCAATGAATGGCTGCTGAACCTGTATTCAAGGATCAGCTTCAAGGCACACTCACCGCCTCCAGCAGCACTGCCCTGTTTGCCTAAGAGACTGATCTTGCTAAAACTTGATCAACTAACAATATACAGAGCATATATAATTATCTAAAAAGATAACCGATGATAATGTATACAATTGTGCACACAGTTCCGAATTTGGTTCTGGAAACAAGAACTGACAACAAGACAAAATAAATATACAGATAGGCTGGGGGACTGGCTGGAAACTTAATTTATAAGCCAATTATAATAAGAGCAAATCATCACCAAGGCATGCTTTATAATTTATTATTTGGCTCCAAACATTCTTTAACTCTTCTAGATATAATAAAGTAGAGCAAAATCCAGCAAGACATTTTCCACTTTAACAAGATTGATCCCTGGGAGGAGTATCTGGAAATTTTGGCACATCATAAACAATATTTATCTCTGGGCTCAGAGTATGGTTTGATATTACAAAAGTCAACCAAAGTTGACTGCAATAAATGCAAAGCATAGTCTGATCCCTTTACAATTAAAACAAAGTGCCGCATTCTGACGAAAGGAAGCCTGTATCCATGCATGCACCTTATTACTATATGAATTACTGACACATGATTCTAAATTGCATTTATATTTATAAATAAAAGCATTTGACAGGCTTGTTGAATCTCCATAAAGAACTACAAACTGAAATTATAATTAAGTGCCTACCTGCACTCATTAACAGGTACTAACCCAAAGGGAGAAATTTCACTGCAATCCTGATATTTAGAGGAGGCAACTTTCAGCCAGCTAACCTGTTTTTCATCTTTACTCATAAGAAGGCGGATAAATTCTCCATACGCGCGTTGTGGTTTGTCCATGCCGAGGGGAAAAGAAGGGCAAGACTCATCTAATTGAATCCTGATTAGCTAAATACGAGGGTAACTCTGAAATCTGATGTACCTGATGAGGTAGTCACAAATGCAAAATAACGGCCGACCTGAAAATATAGCATTTCCACAGCAGACAAATCTATCGACTACTCAAGAGACTTGAAGTGCAAAAATTCCTGATGTGAAGGCAGGGAGCTGATGCTGACTGCCATCGTGCTGGATTGTCTGTGGATTTGTATGGGGACAATGTTTAACCACAATTAACATCAGATGAACTCCCATGCTGCACATTTCATGGTTTAAAGCACTTTGCAGAGGGCCCAGAATTTCAGGAGACAGGAATGTTACAGAAGGCCACACGGCCACAGAATCCTGATAATGTGATTCTCCAGCAAAACTAATAGATGATAACGCCCATTATGTGTGCTGCCCACCCAAGTGCAGGAGTCAGACTTTAAAATGAACGAGCTGCCTGATCCCGAGGAAGGAGAAGAAGCTACTGGTCCAAAACTGGCTGCAAGAATATGTGGCTGACCTGAGGCCTGAGAGAATTGAATGACACACAGCACCCATGGTATTATGCCTGTCCCTGGATAATTAAGGCCAGAGGAACTGCCTGATTACAATAGGAGCAGTTTATACTCTGTCACAAGAACTGGCACAAGTGAGGAATCAGGAATACACTGATACACATATTTACATCCAACAAAATCATGAATCTGACAAAACTTGTCAACGAGCCTGGTGCTAATTTCACCTGAGGCTATCCATTAGCTAAAAACATTTTCGGTTCACCAGAATAAAACCACAAGGTTAAGAAAAGCAGATGCTCACATCACAGGCAGTTGTCATGAATAAAACCAGGTCTACTGAAATGCTTTTAACAACCAAATAAGATTACAAAATAAAATAATTGAACTGAACTTTGTGTATAATCCAGCTGAGAGAAGGAAAGTGTTCAACTGGATTTGATTAATCACCATTATTGCAAAACTGGTCCTTACAAGAGTAATCCATTGTTTTAAAGCAATGTCATAATAATAAGAGGTTGGTTTGATTCTGTAAAAGAAAATTACCATCCCAGTGCTATATTTGAAACGACAATAGAGCTAGAAACATCTAATCACTGAAAATTTAACGAGAACTTACAAAATGGCCTGTAACTCTTCCTGTATTTTAGTAATAATTTATTTTCTCTAATTTTATATTTTTCCTTAAAACAATGAGTTCAACCAAACCCACAAAATCCCCAGACACCCCATTCTGAACCAGCACGTAGTCGGTTATCTGTTGATAGAAACGAACCATCCTCTCGAACTGCAGATCCGAAATGTAAATTGAAATGTAAATCGAAGATTATCGAGGTTAAACAAAGGAGTCTTTAACGATAATCTGAGAATATCGGCTTTCAAGGCAACAACACATCTAGCACACAACTGAACGGGGCTACTGCCCGGAATGGAA
>BMAO01004182.1:0-32844 GCA_019973975.1 Trichonephila clavata
TATTTTCCTACACAAGGACCTACCATGTTGGGGCCAGTACTTCTGTCTTACACAGTGTAGAAGGGAGGATGTCCCAAGATGAAGATTTTTCTTATGGAAATACATAATAATTATATTCTTCAATATATGATTACTGGGCAAGATTGCTGGATATTTGGCAACATAAGGCAAATCTGAATTTCCGAGGCGTCCACCTACTCTCAATATACCATCCCTGTCTAGGAAAGGATTTAAATTTTTGATTTTACTATTTGGTAAGATAATCTTATGGTCATGGAGGTTTCGAATCTCAGCTGAAAAAATCTCTCTTTGAGCCATTCGGATCAATTTAATTTCAGCCAGGTCTAATTCTGAGGCACTTAGAGAACCAGACAGTATCACAGATTGTTTCAAATTATTTAGAAATCTTAACACATAGCTAAAAATGCGAAGAATTTTTACATAATTATTACTTATACACAAGATATCAGATAAAAAGGACGGTTTACAATTTGCGAACACATTCACGCTATATACAGAAGCTTCAGACTTCATTGCCTTGAATTCACTGGAGTACTGAAACTCGTTCAGCAGATCAGAGCTTGGCTGTACACTGAATAACTTACCCTGTTCAAGAAACGGTGGGCCTCTCCACCACAATTCTGATTCTCGAAGATCGTTAGGACGCAGTCCACGCGAAATAAGATCAGCAGGATTTAGATCCGATGGTACGTGAATCCAATTACACTTTTCCGTCAATCTTTGATACTCGATTAGCTATAAAGGTCTTGAGTTGATTCGCAGGTGTTTTTAACCACGCTAAGGCAATCGTTGAATCCGTATGAAGCACAATATCACTTATCTCCAATTTTATACAGGAACATATTTTCTGCACAAGCTGAGTGAGAAGAACACAGGCACCGAGCTCCAGTCGAGGTATTGAAATAGCGCGAATAGGTGCAACAAGCGACTTGCTTGCCAGAATAGTCACCTTTGCACGATCGGTCTGATAGAAAAACTGCAAGTAAACGACAGCTCCGTAAGTCACTTCAGACGAATTTGCAAAACCCTGAAGGACGACTCTTAACCATGTATCGGTTAGAATAAATCTATTTATTTTCACTGTTTCAATACACTTAAAGGTGGTCACAAACTCCTTCAATTCTTTGGTAATTTGATCTGGTAGCACATCATCCCAATCCAGTTTTTGCTGCCATAGTCTCTGTAAAAGGACCTTTGCTCTAGTTAACACTGGACCCAAGAAACCCAGAGGGTCATAAAGCCTCGCTATGACACTCAGTACTTCACGCTTAGTAAACGATGATATACTCAAAATTGAGACTTTAAACACAAAACAATCTTGTAACGGCTTCCAACTGATGCCTAACGTTTTCACAGATAAGTCGGACTCAGCTGAGAAGGAGTGCTCAACGTCGGACGACGATGAACTATTCAACAACTCAGGAGAGTTAGAAGACCACTTGCAGGGCCGATCCTAGGGTGAGGGCCACCCGCGTGCGAAGATCAAATGTGCCGCCCCTCGAGAGAATTTTTCAGATTTTGACTAACACTTATATTTAATATTTATATATATAATTACTTACATAATACTTACATATTTACTTATACTTGTTATAGTACTTAAATAAAACTAATTATTTATTGCAATACTTATATATTTAATTACTTATTATAATATTTAAATACTTAATTACTTATTATAATATTTAAATATTTAAATACTTATATATATATATTCAAAATTTCTCTACAAGAGAGAGATGAATTACATGATTAATACTTTAATGAATATCAATTGCCAGATAACAAGACAACAGAATTTAGAAGGAGATATGAAAGACTGAAATAACACAGTAAAATATAAAAGAATGGATGCTTCAGTATTATCAACATTGCTGACTTAGGACAGCTAGTATACATAAAATTTTCTTTAAAAAAATATATATAAGTATTTAAATTACTTACTGTATAATTACTTATTTATTTAATTATTATTTATTTCGTGAAACGAATAGTACATTAATCAGTCATTCTACAAAAGCTACTTAATAATAAACTATTAAATAATTTTTGTGGCATTCTGAGAAGCAAATTTCTCAAAATATTTTTGGTGTGAAATCAATTTTTTCAAAGATATGGATTCAATAGAGAATGAGTTCAAATCTGAAAAACTTTTTAGAGGCAGATTCCTAAGAACTCCTAGAAAAATTTTTAAACTATATACCTTACCATCTCAGTAGTGCCACATAAAATTACAAACTTTATTTGTTCTGTGTGACTAATATCTGGTGTAGAATCAAGAATTATAGTTGATATCTCATTACGAGTAGATAAGGCTAAAATATTAATTATTTCATTTTGAAAATACTGCCCTAAGTAGTGTGGAATACGTGTTTTGTTATTATTGTATTTACTGATATTATTAAGGTGTTCTGAAATAACCGAATCAAATTTGGCCATTATTCAAAGGCCTTTAAAAATTACCATTATCTCAATTTCGTACTAGTTCCTCTGAATGACAAATTTTGACTGGCTAAAAATTGTACTTCAGCTATCATTCTTTCAATGATGACGCGCTCCATCTCTTTTTCTCTAGATTGCATACATTTTGTTGTTCCGCGTCAATAGTACAATTTTTTTTTAGCCTAGTCTTTAATTCGCATCACGATCTTATACAGTTTTCGAGTTTTAGAGTATTTTCCTCATAATTATATTAATAATAATGAAGAAAAAAAAACCCACATTTCTCAGTCTAATAAAATTCTGTCCTTTAGCTTCCTCAAAAAATGTCACTTCGTGATGTTCTCGATAACATTTAAATATTAACACGTGTTTGTGCAATCTTATTTGAAAATATATTTATAATAATTTTACTAAATTTATCTCTCTTAAGCTTAAAAAAGAAAGAAAACATGAAACAACTCGCATATTACTGACCTAACTCGCAAACTTTAAATATCCGAAAAGAATTTTTCAGAAATGCCTTTTCAATTCTTCGATCAGCAATAACACAATTACTAATAAGAATATATTTATAACTGCAAAATAATATTGCTAAATTTATCTTGATGTATAAAAGAGAGAGAGAGAGAAAAATAACCCATCTATAAACACACGTGCTATATTGACATAACATAATGATTCAGAAAAATTATTCATAATCGATGATTCAGAAAAAAAAAATTACAATAAACAAGACAAATTGCATTTTTTTTTAATACTGGGAGTAATAATGCACGTCTCGTTCTAGTAATGGAAGCTGTCATATGAAAAACAATTTAGCGTCAATTAATATTATTTCAATTTAATCCAAAAAGGAAATTGTACCAAACCATGTACTCTTACCTACAGCTGTAGATACGTATAAACAAAATAATTTCATTGACATTAAAATAAGCTAGTTTTCTTTTAACTGCGTAATCTTTTCAAGTAAAACCGTTATTCACTTACGTGAATTTATTTATTGCACAAATGGATACACGTATATTAACAAAAGAGATTTTTTAAAACTAAATATATTACTTTATGGTTTGCTTTTTCACGAAGACAAATACAATAAAATATTCCGTAATACTTTATATTAATAGGGTAAAAATATATTAGTATCTCCCAATAAGGAACCTTGCATTTGACACAATATGTCCTAGAGCCAGAAATTTAAACCCACCAGACTAGACATTGGGCATTTTGTCCTTTACTGCTAAACAAATTAGCTTAATTAGAATTTAAAGTCGTATTAATCTTTAAATAAATGACATACAAATAAATACCTTAGTCACAGGTTTTCTTGTACTTACAGAATTTTATTTAAAATATTCCGTTGTACGAATCTTTTTGAAACCTAGTGCATTGTGTCAGCCTAAGCCAGCATTATTATTTTTTATGTAAACCCATAGAAAACGCGCCCCCAAGAGGTGCAATCACTTTATTACATATTCTGTTTTGTCTCTAAATCGAAGCGTAGAACAAACAAAGCTGTAATTTTTTATTTCTCTGTTCCTTTCCTCTGTTAAATTACATTGATTTATTAGGACAACACTAGATTTATAATTTATTTAAGAAAAACACAAACTTGTCTTCGAAATCTTAAAAATTTTACAAAAAAAGAATAAAAAGCTTTTTTTAGTATCACTTTAATAGAATGTTCAATAAGAGGTAAATACATAAGGTCCATATTCAAAGAGACCGGTAGCAACATTAATTGTGCCTTATTCGAAGGTGTACCTTACAGGAGGTACTTCTGTATTTGTATATTATTTTAAGGCTTAAGAAATAATAAATAATTCGAAATTAAAAACACAATTACCTGTTGCTTTTTCAAACGAGCTAATTTTAAAAGATTGAGTTGTGCCAATTTCAGCAGGCCAATTTCTTTGAAAAGGAGTTTGTTGATGATAGAGATCAAAAGAGAGTTTGTTTCAACCTTCAGAGTGAAATAAAACATCTCCTGAGGTTCACTATCATCCAAAAATTTTTATTATCTCTGCCCCCCCCCTTCGGTTAGCTGACACCGGACATGCTATGGGTGTCCGGAATGTCCGTTGTGACCCCACTTCAAGATGGGGGAAAAGTTACAGAAGACGGTATAAATATATCAAATTTCATGATTTACCAGGTGTATGCATATCAAATAAGACGATTGCTAACAGATGTCGCCACGCATATATGCAAACAATACGAAACCGTGACACGTGATTTTTTTATAGTTTGACCTTTTATACTCATGTTTAGTTTACATTTGGACGAGTTTCAGCGTTCATTGTATTTTTTTTTTACTGTGTTGAAAATGTCGAATTTTATGCCTTCTGAAAACGATTTGCAGACAGCATTAATTTTTTGAAACCATCTGAAGAAAAATACTGCCGAATCGCATAAAATACTTGTAGAAGCATACGGTGGTAATGCTCTGAGCCGTGCGCAGTGCTACAGGTAGTTTGAAAAGTTTGAAAATGGTGATTTCGATGTGAGAAACGAGGAGCGTGGCAGACCAGCAAAAAAATTTGAAGATGCTGAATTGCAAGCATTACTCGATGAAGATGATGGCCAAACGCAAGAACATATTGCAGAACAATTGAATGTTGACCAGAGCACTGTTTCCCGTCGTCTCAAAGCAATGGGCAAGATTATAAAGGTCGGTAGATGGGTACCACACGAGCTAACGGACCGTCAACAGGAAAATCGAAAAATCGTGTGCGAAATTTTGCTTGCCCACTTCAAACGCAAGTCATATCTCCATCGTATCGTGACTGGCGATGAAAAATGGATTTATTTTAAGAATCTCAAGCGTAATCGATCACATGTTGACTCCCGACAGCCGTCCAAATCGACCGCAAGGCCGAATCGCTTCGGCAGCAAGACAATGCTGTGTATTTTCTAGGATCAGGAGGGACCAATCTATTATAAGCTTCTTAAACCCAGCGAAACCGTTAATACTGATCGCTACAAGCAAAAATTACTTAATTTGAACAATGCTATACTCGAAAAACGCGAGCAATACAAGAGACGGCAGCACAAAGTGATTTTCCTTGATGACAACGCACCTAGCCACTGTGCTAAACCGACCAAGGACATTGTTAAGGTGCTCGGCTGGGAGCCCTTAGCGCATGCGGCTTATTCGCCAGACTTGGCTCCTTCCGACTACCACCTATTTGCATCATTGGGACACGCATTGGCTAACCAGCGCTTCACTTCTTACGAAAACGTCAAATCTTGGCTTGATGACTGGCTGGCCTCAAAAGACCTATCATTTTTTTTTTTTTTTTTGGCGTGGTATTCACAAATTGCCCGAAAGATGGGGAAAATGTGTAGCTAGCGATGGATATTATTTAGAATAAAGAAATATTAACACTTTTCGCAAATTTATTGTGTGTTTTTTTTTAACAATCGTCTCATTTTATTTGCATACACTTGGTAACACATACTACGGCCTCGAACCTTCAAGGTTCAACAAAGAAGAAAATTGACATTTAAAGTACATAGTAGAAAATCAGAAGCATTAAATAAAAAAATACTAGAATTTCAATACTAAACACAAATTTTCCTGGAAATCGCAAAAAAAGATAAATTAGATACATATTTAACTATGAATTATGTCAGTAAGCCAGTCAAATATTTAACTGTGCATTTAAATATGAGTTTTCCCCCCCAAGAGATATTTATAAATTTGAAAGGTAAACAATAAGTCTTTTCAGCAGACATAATTTTTAATTGTATATAAAAGCAGAATCTAAAAGAACAACAGTTTGTCAAACGCTGCTCTAAGCGAAATATCTTGTTTTGTGCACATTTTTCACCCTTAACGTAGTAATTAGGTTTTTCCATTCCTGAAAATACATCAAGATTTCAAAAAATTTAAAAACAAGTTGCTTTTAAATAATATCAATAATTTTTATATAAAATAAGGGAATACCGTTTTTTCCCCTTCCATTTCCGATTTAGCATCGACTCAAACATTTTTAGATTTTTAAACGTTTGTATTTGTATTAAAAATTAAAAATGTAGGCCATGTAATTAATAATAAAACTGAAAACGGTTTAAAATAATAAAAAGTGTATTAAATATATTTTCATCCATACTCCCTGCAAAATTAGTATAATTTTGTGAGGAAACATAAATTTTAAAATCTACCTTTGATCTCTTATGAAATATCCCAAATATTTTGATAAATAATTTTCAAATGTAGACATTAACGAAACCTATAGAAAGATGTATTTCGAAGGAATAAATAATTATTCTAAAAAACGAATTTACTAGAAATTCGAATACAAAAGATTTTACTTAGTTTATGATAAATAAATATGTCACACTATCTTTATTTTGCAAATGCTGTTACTATCTTGATTTTTTTATTTTCAACTTTATCATATACACAGAGGAAAATTCTTTACCCAAATTAAAAGTTTTAATTTTAAAAAGAGAGATTATTTTTTATTATGTCCAAATGTATGTTTTTTTTTTTGCTTCCTTTCAGTAAATTTCTAATTTTTTAAATACTTTGCTTTTGACTTTTGGATATGCTCGTGCCCCCCTCGCAGGGTTATCACGCCCCACAATTTCAGAAGCACTATTCTAAGAGATAAATATTAATATACATAAATACTTGAAAATTTATATGCTGCTGAAGTAACGATTACGTACGTTAAAAATATTAATTATTGTATTTGAGAGATTTTATTTGTATAACCGATTTCTTGTTTTGGAATAGCTATATAAATGTTACATAAATATAAATAAATATTAATGTAAGAATCTCACTTGCGATAAAGTTAAGAAAAATAATGAATAAACAAAGTTGCGAGATTGTTTAAAAATAATCTCCCTAAAATAGTTTGGTAGTTCATTCGCTTCTCGAAATTACTTATTAGCTTAAATAGCTCATAATAAAGACAAATATCCGAAAAAAAATTGTTTTAATTAAAAATATAGTTTTAAGTATTAGTACTTACGTGTGTGATCCACATTAATCAAGATTTCGGAACTCTGATCAGTTTGGTAGGCTTCGAAATTCGATTCCTGTAAAAACTAAATACTTTTAGTTGAAGAAGAGATGTTCGATAGACAGAAACTGATTTGGCCAAAAAGTTTCAAGGATTTACTCTTTCCTACGACAAGATGAAAAAAATTCTTGTATGTGTGTGTCTTTTCTCTTATTACATACACTCTTACTCCACTGCTGGGGTAACGAAAATTCCACAGTTCAGGAAGTTCAGGGTGAACGATCGCAAAATGCCACAGTAGGGTGCCAAAAACTTGACTTTGCAGGGGGGCTCAAATGTTCTAAATTACGCCATTATCCACAGTCCAGTAAAAAATAACTACTCCATGGATTATTTAAGCACTGTGCCACTCCCGTAAATACAAAATTACGGAAATCTGACAAATTCCCGGGATCCTCTTCATGTCAGTGCAGTGAAAATCTTGTCATGATAAGCATATCTACCTGTATCCCGAGATTGAGTGCCCATAAACTTGCAAAGTAAAAATTGCTACGTAATACAGTTTTTATTTTTAAGAGATATAATCCTTACAAATTTTACTAGCAATGGTCGACTTTTGAATTCAGTCTAAAACAAAATAATAATTTTCCACGTTTCCAAAGTGTAAATAATAATGGCTTAGAAAATGATTTCATCCAAATTCTTTCGTAACAAGAAAATATATGTATATTTTTCAAATTCGGTCTAAATGCCGCCCCGGACATGGGTCAGGTTTGTCCGGCCATAGAGCCGCCCCTGTGGGTATAGTATATGAGTTGTAAGACCATAAGCAAAAATCACTTCTGTCCTCTACTTTGTTTTTCTAAATTGTAAGGGTATTATTATATTGAAAACTTTTAGTTTCCTCAAATGCATATTGAAATTTAAACATTATTAGATTAACCGTATTAGATATTTTCGTACAGAAACTTTTCGCAAAAATCCTTTTTGAGACACCTTTGTTAAGCATCGATCCACATTGCGCTGCTAGTGCCGCTATTAACCAAAAAAAAAACCTTTTTTAATACGGTATTGTCAGATGCACCACGAATTTTGCTATCAGATGAAGGATGTTTGTAAAGAATAGACATTTATTGACAACCGACCAACACATTGTGCACTAACATTCTACTTTTTCTTAAACTATGCTGTGCTATCGGGACTTGATTTTTTAATAACTATTCAAAATTCAGAATATTTATATTTGAAAAATTCGTAAAATTTTTTGCTTGATTGATAGAATTAAATACGGCCTGCGGCCGCCCCTTGTTTTGGCCACCCGCGTGCGGTGCACGAGCTGCACACCTGCTAGGATCAGCCCTGACCACTTGTGAAGTACCATTCCGCAAGATTGCAGGGCATCTTGTAGTTCTGACTGTAGCCGACGGGCAGTCTCTATATCAGGCACTCCACTAACGATATCGTCCATATAGGTATCGTTCATCAATGCTTCTGAGGCCAAAAGAAATCTCGTTTTTTCATCTTGAGCCAACTGCTGCAGGGTCCTTATAGCAAGAAAAGGAGCGTTGGACATTCCATAAGTTACAGTTTTCAAACGATAAGTTACGATCTCTTCCTCAGGTCCAACCTTCCACAGGATACACTGAAGGTCTCTCTGACTCCCTTCTACAAGAATCTGCCTATACATCTTTTGTATATCTGTAGTGAAGGCAAACCTGTGTCTCCGAAATCGAGTGATAGTCTCAAAGACATCTTCCACCACGTCTCCTTTCATTAGTATATCATTTAGACTTAGGCCTGTTGTAGTAGGGGATGAAGCATTGAATACAACTCTCAGTTTTTTTGTCAGTTTATCAGGGCGAAAAATACCATGGTGGGGAATATAGTATTGTATGAGCGGTTCATTTGACTCAACAACCCTTTCCATATGACCCAACTCCTCATACTCACTCAAAAAATCCGCATACAAAGACTAATATTCCGAATCCCTAGACAAACGCTTCCACAACGAATTAAGTTGTCTTACAGCTTTATCTTTGGAATTTCCTAAACACGAAGGATCCTTACTCTACGCCATTGATACTACATATCTACCCTCTCTATTTCTCTTATGGGTATTCGCAAAATGTTCCTCACATAAAGAAGCCTCCGTGTTTTCCTTAAACTCTACTTCAACGCTTTCGATTTCCCCAAATTTTTTCAACGTTTTGTTTAAGTCATCGTCGAGAACCAACCCACAATGAACACGATCCTCCACCACCTGATCTACAATCCCACTAACAACGTAACCAAAGACAGAATTTTGCAACAGCAATTGCGAGTTTTCAACATATATCTTTCCCGGTTTCAACAGCTCATAAAAGACCTCCGCTCCAATCAACATATCGATTTTGTCAGGAACACTGAACCCAGGATCAGCTAAAGACACATGCTCCGAAATATTAACATCCACACTGACCACTTTATTTGGAATAAGATCGGCAATTTTATTGACCACCAGCATCAATAACTCCTTCTCAAATCTTTTATCTCTGTTTGCCACCGAAGTCCTTACACAATTCTTCACCACCATACTAGCATCATTAATGCATGAAACCACGGTATTTATTTTCTCCAAATTAAGATGCAACCTCTCTGCGCACGATTTAGTACACAAACAAGATTGAGAACCACTATCAAGAAGACATCTCACCTCAACCCATTGCGAGAATTTGTTTTTAACAAATGCACGAATAGTGCTTAAAAGAACATTGTTTGCCTTTCCCTTCACAAGGCTAGTCGCTACCAATTGGGATTGCGAAACCGCTTCAAGAGTTTCCTCGCTCTGTTTTGGAACAAAAACAGGTGCACAGAATTTCAACTGAGACGGGGGATAGCTAGAGTCTTCACGCGGGAAGTGAATCAAACTATGATGAGCCTTTGAGCAAAAACAATTTTTAACTGACCGACATTCACTCAATTTATGAGGCATAAAACAACGAAAACAAAGATTATTTCGCTTAATCACCTCCACTCTTTCCCAGACTGAAAGTCGCCTAAATTGTGGACATTTAGAAAGGGAGTGTGATAATCGCTTACAAAGAACACAAGTTGTATTTTTAGTTTCCGACAAGAAAACATTGGATACATTTGTATTTGTTTTCCAATTTGGAGTTCTTTGCCATTTATTTCCTACCACTCGTTTTGATTCACCCACGGCATTTCTATTCACTAATTCATTCAAATTCCCACCTCTAGATGATAAATAAATGTCACACTCTCGTCCAAGCTGCTTAGGTTTGAAAAAGCCTTCACCCTGTTTAATTCCAATATGCGTCTTTAATTCATGATCTAGAGTCTCAAAAAGTCTATCCGAAACTATAAGATCACACAGAGATTTAAAATCTGTTACTTTGCGCAATTGACAGTAATAGTCGAAGGAAGCACACTAACGAGAAGCAAATTGAACATAATTTTCCGATGGTTGTTTTTGAGCTCTTTTAAAATTATTAAGACACTCTTGTGGTGTAGGCTGAAATTCCCTTAATACTAATTGTTTTATTTTTTTATAATTGCTCAAGTCCCCCTGATCAACATAAGTAAGCAAGTTATTTACTTTGTCTCCTAGAATATTTAACAGAATCTCGGCTTTTAATTTATCAGGTACAGATTTATTTTCGAATGCCCTTTCCAAAGAATGAAAAACAAGTTATATACGATTCCGATTTAACGGGGACAGGAATTGTCAAAACTTTCACTCTTCGAATTAGACATTCGAAGTTATCGGTTAGGAAACTCGATTCTTTTGTTTCAGAAACTTGGGATATATCTGCTAAACCCTTCTTTGCATTTATAAGCTCAAGCTCTTTTTCAAATTGGGATAATATTAATTTCTGCAATTCTATTTCATCCCTCTTTTCTTCTTGAATATTTGACATGAGTTCACGTACAAAGTCAATATCGTCCCTATACAAATTACTTGATTCAATTAGGTTTTTCAGTTGAATCACCTTAGCCTCAGCAGGAATCTCCAGACCCATTTCCTCCGCCAACCTTATGAGCTCAGTCTTCTTATAGTTTAATTTAAAGGCCATTACTATTCACAAAAATCAGACTACACCAAAACAGCTAAACAGAAAACCCAACTTCACATTCAAATTTCGAACCCAAGTAAACCAAAATCACTGACAAACGCAACCATTAAACAAGGAATAATTCAAAGGCAGACAACACAATACACTGCAATATTAATAACAAATTCACACTAAAACTCTACACATGAACCAATTAATGACAAGTAAAACCTGCGACAAAACAAAACGAATAATTAACAAACATGAATCCGCCCACACTAATAAACGCAATTCCCACATTACCTCAAATCTTTCATAGTCGAATCCAGCACACTTAAATCCACAGGTCACCGACCTTTCTCTCCAATCGATCGGACCATATATTTACGCAAGCACTAGACACAGAAATTCACAACACAAGCAAGTAGACTGTAAAACACACACACATTGAATTTTATTCACAAAACATGCACTATATAAAGGAACAGGCACGCCACCTATCGATGCCATCATCAAAAGAAAGGCGGGGCGTTAATACTTGGCGATAGAAGCAAGTTGTGTGTGTGGGATCATCTGTGGCGAGTTCGTGATCCTATGTGTTGCGCCCTCTAGCGCCCGCTATGTGAAGCGAGCTTGAAAACAGAGGGGGACGGGAGTTGTTGAAAAGAAACTGAACGGTAGCAAGACACTGAACAGAAGTATAACGAAGCGAGGAGCGGAAAGCGTTATGTAGCGATTGTTTAGAAAAAGTAGATTAGTTTTAAAATTACATTGTAAAAATAAACGTTAGTTGTTTATCACAAAAGAAGCCTCTTTGATGTCAACTTCAGGAAAGCCTCTCATTTTAATAATAATGATCACATGGATCAACTAAAAATACCACAATATGGCGTCCCCGCTTGGGCGGCTTGATTGAAACGGCAACAAAGAAGCGAAGAGGTAGGCAAAGATTTATTATTTTCCATTTTGAAGATATTAATGCATGGAAATTTGATTTTGTTTTGAATATTTGAATGATCAATTTTTGCATTGAATGTACTGAATATACAGTTTAGAAGATTTAAATAATTAAGATAGTAGAAATGGAAATAATAAAAAGAAACAAAACCGCTCAAAGAGCTTCGTTTACAAAAGCGTATAATAAGTTAGAAAGCGCATTAACGGACAATAGCGTAGAATATGACGAAATTGAAATGTGCTTAGAATTGTTTAAGCAAAAGGCAGACTCTTTAGAAACAATTCATAACGGTTATTTAGATGGCTTAGAAAACGCACAAGATTTCGAAAATGAATTTATTGCGGTTGAAGAATACCGAGAAAAATCACTGAGAATTCAGCTACGTGCTAAGCGTGCGCTAGAGAATTTGAAAAAGATTACGAAGGAGAACGAGACTGCTTTTACCAATAACGGCTCGCAGTCACAAAATGATAAATTTACTAAAACATTAAGTCAACGACTCCCCGAAATAGAGCTTTATAAATTCGGTGGAGACTTGAAAGATTGGTTGACATTTTGGAATCAATTAAAAAAAATCCATGAAAATACGAATCTGACAAACGCGGATAAATTTCATTATTTAATCCAATCAATGAAATTAAAATCTGAATCAAGAGAAATTGTAGAATCTTTTCCCATAACTGATGAAAACTATTCTTCAGCTTTACAGAGTTTAAAAGAAAGATATGGTAGAAAAGACTTGTTAATAGATTTTTATGTTAGAGAGCTATTAAAGCTCGTTTTGAACAACGCAAATAGGAATAAAAGCGATCCTTTGAGTTGTTTATACAATAAACTGTCTACTCAATAGAGAGCATTGAGCTCCTTAGGAGTAACGTCTGAAATGTGCGGGGTAATATTATATCCTCTTGTTGAAAGTTCATTACCTATAAATGTGTTACGTTCATTTGAACGGCAAAGAAAAAGTCTGGAAAACGAACTATAATTATCAAGTCTTGATGCAATAATTCATTTTTTGAAAAACGAGGTCGAAACTGAAGAGAAAATCCGGTTAAGCAGAACAGACATATTTCACTTTTCCTCGGAGCGGAAAAACGCCGCGCCTGCAAATTCTCGAGATCGAAAACCCTCAGCAACCGAATTGTTTATTAGCCATAAATCAAATTATAATTTATGTATGTTTTGTTTCAAAAATCATGAAACTCGATCGTGTAAAAAAGCATATTTTATTCCTTTAGATGAAAAATTGTCAGTGATTAAAAGGAAAGGTTTATGTCGTATTTGTTTAACGAAAGGTCATTTATAGCAAAACTCTGTTCATCTAGTATTAAATGTAATCTCTGCTCTGAAAGACATTTAAAATTAATGTGTCCTAACTTAGAAGTTAATAAATTGGATCAGATACCAAAACAAAGTAATAATGATATTGATGAAAGGATTACAGACACTTTGTATTCGCACACAAGTGCAACGCATGAAGTTTTTTTGCAAACTCTTGTAGTTAATATTAAAGGAAAAAAGACACGACGTAAGGCTAGAGTTATTTTAGATACGGGTTCCCAAAGATCTTACATTAAAAAATCTACCGCAGAGGGGTTAGGTTTTGAAATTCAGAGAGAAGAAGAATTTTCACACGCATTATTTGGGGGTAGGAAAACTGAAACACAAAGGCATAATTGTTATAAAATTTATCTTTATAGCCTTGACGGGAAATATAGCTGTAGTTTAAATGCTTTAGATCAAGATATAATTTGCAACGACATAGCTAGCGTTAGGTATGGACCTTGGATGAGGGAATTGAAACGAAAGAAAATATTTATAACTGACTTTCAAAATGATTCAGGACCCATTGAAATACTTTTAGGAGCCGACGTTGTTGGTAAACTATTTACGGGAAAACGAGAAGAATTGATGTCTGGATTAGTCGCCATGGGGACTAAATTAGGTTGGACATTAATGGGAAAAGTTCCTCAGTTACAACATCAAAATGTGAATATGACTGTCGTTAGTATGCTGTCTCAGGAATTGTCAGTTTCATTCTTGTGGGACTTAGAGCTGCTCGGTATTAGAGATCCTGTTGAACAAAGTAACAAAGATAATTTGAGAAAGGCCGTAATGATTCACTTTCGAGATACTGTTCAGCAAAATTCAGATGGAAGGTACGAAGTAAGTTTACCCTGGAAAAAAGATCATGCCCTTTTACCCAATAACTATGAGTTAGCTTACAAGAGGTTAGATACTACTTATAAGAAATTAGACAAAACGGGATATAGAGAAAAGTACCGGCAAGTTTTTGGAGAATGGGTAGAAGAAGGAGTAATTGAAGAAGTTTCTTGTGAAGAAATGTCATTGCAAGAGTCTCATTACCTTCCTCATCGTCCAGTTATTAAAGAAACCTCGGTTATGTCTTCTTTGAAAATTAGGCCCGTCTTCGATGCCTCGGCCAAGATCCCTAACTACCCATCCTTGAATGATTGTTTAGAAACTGGAATGAACTTTATCGAGACAATTCCCACCATTTTAGTCAGATTTCGACTGTATGAAGTAGGTGTAGTTTCGGATATTAAAAGAGCATTCCTACAAATCTCTCTCAACGAAAACGATCGAAATTTCCTGCGATTTTTTCTATATGATGAAAAAAATAATGACAAGACTTATAGACACCGGCGAGTAGTTTTCGGCTTGACCAGCAGCCCGTTTTTATTGATGGCAGTCATACATCATCATTTGTCAAGAGATACTTACAAGTTACAATATTCTGAAAAACTGCTAGAAGATTTACGAAGCAGTTTTTATGTAGACAATTGTGTTATGAGCGTGAAGAACCCGTCAGAATTAGAAAAATTTTTGAAGGCAGCCACAGAAATTATGAAAGAAGGTCAATTTGACTTAAGAGGTTGGGAAAGCAACAAACTTCATGTTTGCCCCCGTTCAAGTTCTAGTACAAATGTTTTAGGCTTGATATGGAATAAAGACTCGGATACTTTAAAAATTGATTCGGAATCCCTAAGACTGGAAGAACCCGGAACGTTAACAAAAAGGAAAATTTTGTCCCTCACAAGCCGAATTTTCGATCCAATTGGATTTATTTCTCCAGCTTTAATAAGACCAAAACTTTTACTTCAAGAAACTTGGAGGAACAATGACCACTGGGATTCAGAAGTTAATGAAAACATAAAAAGGAAATTCCTTTCATGGTTGAAAGGTTTACGCTATTTAAGTGATGTTAAGATCTCAAGATGGTTAGGAATAACTACAGAATCGAACCTAAGTCTCCATATATTTGTTGATGCAAGTCAGACTGCTTATTCGGCTTGTATATTTACGAGATGCGAATCTTCTGATGGTGCAGTCAATGTCCAGTTACTCCAAGCTAAGTCAAGAATAACTCCGATGAAGAAAATAACGATCCCGCGTCTTGAATTGATGGGAGATTATTTGATTCCGTGAGTCAGGCTCTGAAACCAGAAATTGAGAATATTAATTCTTATTTTTGGACTGACTCATCAACAGTGTTGACCTGGATTAAGAGACAAGAACAGTGGTCAGGGTTTGTGAACAATCGAATTGTTGAAATAAGAAGGCTGACTCCTCCTGAAAACTGGTTCCATGTTCCAGGAAATCAAAATCCTGCTGACATTCTCTCTAGAGGATGCGGACCCAGACAGCTTTTGAAATCTGAGTGGTGGCTAGGACCTACTTGGCTGAAGAAATCTAAAGAAGACTGGCCTAAGTCATTTGGTAGTGTCAATGAAGAAGAAGTTGAAAAAGAGAAGCGAAAAATTGTCGTCTCAGCTAGCAATATAGAATTTAAATCCACTATAACTCTATTAGCAACAAGAATTTCGAAATTTTCAAAAATAGTTAGAGTCTTAGCATGGATATTACGCTTTCAGCCGAAAGCTAAGAATTTAAGGAGAGAGAAGCATGCAGATTTAACACAAGAAGAAATAACGGAAGCTCAGAAAACACTACTGCGTTCAGCACAAAAGGAGTGTTTTAATGAAGAAGGAAGAAAATCTTTGAAAAACTTTCAAGTTTTTACTGATAATGATGGTGTACTCCGACTAAAGTCCAGAATTGCCAACGAAGATGAATTGCCTGAATTCATTGCTCCATTGATCCTTCCACCTAAACATTTAGTGATCAAACGACTTATTGAGCAAGAACACTTAGTTCACAAGCATGCAGGAACTTCCATCCTTCTAACAATTTTACGAGAGAGATTTTGGATCATCAAAGGTCGGAGAACTGCTAGCTCCGTTATTAGAGACTGTATCATCTGTAAAAGACAAAAAACGAAGAACCTTGAGGTTCCATTTCCACCTCTGCCTCGAGATCGAACCAGACTATCAGCAGTATTTGAAGTGTCCGGTGTGGATTTGGCCGGACCCTTAATAACCAAGTCAAATGAGAAGGTTTGGATTGTCCTCTTTTCCTGTGCTGTTTACAGAGCTGTCCACCTAGAGTTAATACCTTTTCTCAGTACAAATGCTTTTTTCAAGCATTACGAAGATTTATCGCAAGAAGAGGTAGAATATCCATTCTATACTCAGACAATGGAACTAATTTTACAGGCTTAAGTACAGAATTGAAGCGATTTGATTGGACAAAAATTCAACGCGAATTTGAGATTAACCAAATAAGATGGAAGTTCAACCCTCCATCTGCCCCATGGTGGGGAGGATTCTGGGAAAGGCTAATTGGAATATTAAAAGACCTTCTCAGGAAAAACTTAGGACGTTCAACTCTGACATACGAAGAACTGTTCACTCTTGCCTGTGAGTGTGAATCAGTTATGAACAATAGACCCTTGACATACCTGTCAGAAGAACCCGATTTAAAAGCTTTAACGCCATCCTTTTTTCTTCAAGATCTCCCAAACAATGATGTGCCCGATCTGGACAAAATAGACAAGACAAATATCAATAAGAGATACAGATACGTTCAGAGACTAAGACAAATACTAAAAGAAAGATTTCGAACCGAATATTTGGGATTTTTGCGGTCATCCATCCCTAAGAGACTTGATCAAATCAAAGTTGGAGACATCGTATTAATTGGTAGGGAGGATAAAAAGAGACTTTACTGGCCCTTAGCAAAAGTCATCGAACTCTTTCCTGGAAGAGATGGACGTACAAGGCTGGTGAAATTAAAAACAGGCAAAGGAACTTTACTCAGACCTGTCCAAAGACTGTATCCTTTAGAAGTCACCGAAAGTACGAAAGCCATGGACATTAACTTGGACTTGAAATAGAAATATCCTTTTGAACAATTTTAGTATTATAATTTTGTGAATTTATATTGAAGTAATTTTATTGCTGATATTTACTATATTTTTTTTTCTCATGGAATATTCACTCTATGTTTTAGTTTGAGAATTTGAATTCTGTTGTATTATCCTAATGTCTTTTTGTATCATTCTCAGATAATTGTATGCTTATGATATTTTTTAGTATATTTTAAGTTTGTTTAGTTCTTTGTTGAGTTTTCTCCTAGAAGTACCAAAACTCAAGTGGGGAGAATGTTGCGCCCTCTAGCCCCCGCTATGTGAAGCGAGCTTGAAAACAGAGGGGGACGGGAGTTGTTGAAAAGAAACTGAACGGTAGCAAGACACTGAACAGAAGTATAACGAAGCGAGGAGCGGAAAGCGTTATGTAGCGATTGTTTAGAAAAAGGAGATTAGTTTTCAAATTACATTGTAAAAATAAACGTTAGTTGTTTATCACAAAAGAAGCCTCTTTGATGTCAACTTCAGGAAAGCCTCTCATTTTAATAACAATGATCACATGGATCAACTAAAAATACCACACTATGGATTCTTCTGGAAATTAGTGGAGAAATCTACTAATATCGCGATCTATGATGCAAGTTGAATTTTTGGGAAGAATCCGTGGGGCCTGAAAAAAAGGTACTAGCTCTCTGAAACTGAGTTAGTTTTGTTTAGACCGTTGGAGAGTAGTCTTAATCTGATCGTAAAGAGTCGACCAGCGATTAGTTATTGCGTCGGCTGTTGAATAGGACGAGCGAGTGCTTGTGAATAATCCTTAAACATGCTTGTACTTTAGACACTAATAGTTGTGTTTGAGCACTGTTGAAGGTGTGAAAACCTTCTGAGATTTACTCCGCTATTTTTGCTATTGAATCATGTATTTCAAGGACTTTTTTTCGGCAATAAATTACTATCACTCCTGAAAAACTGCCTTGCTTTTTCAGAGTGATTGCATAAAATTTTCAAATCCCGACCAATGTTGCAATATAAAAAGATAAAATTCTTTGTGGTTCTCAGGAACTGAGTCCGGATTCAGGACATCTGCCTCGTCAGGGGGCTTTGTCTCGACCATTTTAAGATCTTTATTCACATAATTTTAATCGTCAAGTATTATTCTCAGACGTATTCTCAGAAAAATTGAGACTCTATGCCCAATAGTGGCATAACTGCATTATGATGTCATGCGCGTCGAATATAACTTGGCCTAGGCTTACCAGTACACCCCCTCATTTAGATGATAGGCTGCAGTCGGTTGAGTAGATTTGTGAGATTTTGAGTTATGCACATTTATACCGTCTGGGCGAGTATTTGATACAATACTGTCTACTTAAAAGGGGTAAAGGTAGGACCTAATTATGCGTAGGGGCCCAAAGCCTCAAAAATGCTTAAGACGTCATTGGTGATTCTAGTGTATATTTTATGTTTTAATTTTTATATAGCTATCAGTTTAAAAAAAGACGTAATTAAGAATTTGCCACTAAAGTTGATTCATTGGGCCTCAAAACCCTTTTCTATTTAATGTTAATGCTTAAGAGATAAGATTTCTCAATACCAAAAAAATTTTTCCCCCTAACCTTTCGAATTATCTGTGCAAAATTCAAAGCAAATTTCTAACAATAAATCAGCAGCCAGCTATCAGACAAATCTTTTTTTATTTTATTTAAAATGAATCTGCTTAATTTCTTTCATTCTTTTGCTCAAACATTGTTCTTTCCCTTTGCATTTCGCCCCATTATAACATTACCCGATTGCTTTGAGTTATTGAATAACACACTGTATGCAAGGTCGGATTTATAGTTTTCTCTGTTCAAAGGAATCATTTAGTTCCTCCAACTAAAACAATAATTTAAAAATAAAAGAACTACTGAGTCACCAAATAAAATGTACCGAAAAAATCCAACATAAAATAAAATTAGCCAGTCGAAATTTAAATCTTTGTTTCTGTTTAGTTTTTCCTTGACTACTGCACTCCTTTAGTAAAAGTCTAATTGTGAAAGTATTCATAACTTGGTTGATGCTCATTGAAAATTTGGGTGCGATTTTAAAAACGGAATTATTATGCATTTTTTTATGATTGACTTTCAAAATCATTTAGCATTAGAATTATACCAAAGCTGACGAAAGTTAAATAAGGTTTTAGGGAATTAGTAAAATTAACACGAAATGAAATCTGTTAAGATTTAAAATAAAAAATGAGACTTGTGTGAACAGAAATATTTTAGAAAATAAATGTCTTGCACAAATTTGTCTAATTCTCATGAATTGGACCTAACACACATACATAAAAGGAAACTTGAAGCTTAAGAATTTGAGCAATTTGTGACACTGTATCATTAATATTTAACACTTTGTTAATTTATAAGTGATGAATTTTTTTAATTCAATTTATTCCTTATGCAGCAAATTCTTATTCATTCTCATTTTATCACATTTTCTTTTTCAATGTGTACGCAAGGAGCACGTTGGTATGCAGATTCTCTAAATTGCGCTGCACCTACAATTTGGCCCTGTAAAAGAGAATACTAAAAAATTTTCGTCGCGTGAGTGAGTGAATATTAACGACACACCATTCAGGTACTCGAGGGATTTTGGCGACGGAACTCGTCATTTTGAACCATGGTCAAGTGTCGATGATAACACCTGAGCTGCATCCACCTCTCCTAACTTCCACATCACACCGACGGGAGGATGTTTGACAGAAAACAATAATATAAAATTTTAAATGTTTGTGTGTGTGTGTGGGGGGGGGGAATAACCAAGAAGCCAAATCTGAAATATCACACAAAAAAAAACAAGATAATATTCAAAAGGGAAACAACCTTAATTTTATGTTTTATTAGCATCACACTTTGAAGTTGTTCGGGCTAATGGTCACAAATCTCATGATTTTAAATCTCGATCAAGTGAAGACGAGGATACACGAGCTCCTCCACTCTCCAAACATTCACATCACGCCAACGTGAGTCTCGACAGATTAGTGCGTCAGCCCCTCTATAAGACGGGTCTTCATTGGCAGCAGAAGCAATGTCGGCCATAAGAGTTCGTAACCGCAACGAATGAAACTTGAGGATGGGTTGTTTTTGTTAACAGTTTTCTTAGTTATTAGTTCGAAGGTGCAGTGTTTCACATATTTTTTCTAAAATGATCATTGAACACTCCCTTCCCTCTTATCGAGATTTCAAATCAATTTTCAAATAAAAACAACTATATTTGTGTTGGCACATCTCTGTCCTTTCCCTTCATGTTGATTTCACAAAAAATTAGGATAAAAAATATAGTTTTTTTTAAATGTATGTTCACGTACGCGCGAACCAGATTGTTTCGGAAAAGAAGGAAATTAGAATACCATATATTTTTTTTAATAATAAAATGCACCAACTATTTTATTATTTTAATGTAGTTAGGCAAATAAAAACAATTTAAGTTGTTGTATAAAGATTTGACTTGTGAGATTTCCTATTTTTAAATCTCAAAAGAAGATCATTCCAGTAATACTTTTAAATTTTTATCACTGATATATTATTTTAGTCATATAGTTTTCCTACTATATTTTTTTCAGAATAATTATGCAAGTGCAGATATATAGTCAGAAAACGTCTTTCTACAAGTAAAATGCTTAAAGTCGAATTTCATGAATTATAATTCCTTTCATAAAACCAATCATCACCTAATCTAAATTGCAGGCAGTCATCTTTCTACTCTAGTAATATGATTTAAGGCAGACAACAAAAACCAACAACTTTTACAAATTTCCAAATAGTGCCGTAATTTCTTCTGCTTTAATTCAGTTTTGTGTATCACCTAGGTATCCATAATTTTTTTCAAATTGAAAAATATGTCATAAGATATTTCATTAATTTTAAATATCATCCTTGAACAAGAATAGGATGCACTTATAATTTTTACAAATCTTTAACTACTTGAAACAATTAAATGTTAGGGTATTCTGAAGAGGGGAATGATAAATGTATGCGGTCTATTAAATCTCTTAAGTTCTCATGTTGACTTTGTGTGGAAGCTTAAATGCTGTCTTCCCCATTTAAATACAATTTGAAATTATGAGGTCCATCGCCCTTGAGTTATTTAAAAAAATTATTTTAATAAACAATCAACCTATGTATCCTTCAGAGAATTTCCACAATGTAAATTTTATAAAAAATTCGGAACAAAAACAAACTGATTGCTCACTCTATATCGTATTTTATTCAGTTCCTAGAAAAACAATCTTGAATCTCAAATTTAATTTCTATGTTTTTAATAGAAAATAAATTTAGGAAACTTGGAAATGTACACTAAAAAGGTAAATTTTAAAATACTTAAAATAAACATGTCCAGATTTACGGCACACTACACTAATTGCATAAAATTTTACATAATACAGTAAGCACACATCACCTTATTAAGACTCATAAATTAGGACCAAAAAAAACAACCAAAACTAAACAGATGAGTGAGTGAATATTACGTCGCTCTATTCAGTTACACGAGGGCTTTTGGTAACGGACATCGTCATTTTGAACCATGGTCAAGTGACGAGGGCGTCCCCCTCTCCTAGTTTCCATACCACATCGACGGGGGGGGGGGACGTTTGAGCCTCGACATTTTTAACGTGCATCGGCCCCCTTTGCACGACGAAGAGATGATTAAATAAAAAGGAAAATGTAATAAAAATTGGAAGGAAAAAAAACAGAAAGAACAAAAATAAATTCCAGCTTTAAACTAACTTATCTATACAAATAAATAAAATTGAAGTGTCTGTAATTTTAAATTAGCAGCTTTTTATTATTGCATTTAAAGGTATATACGGTAAATCAATTTTTAAAATTTTTGTCTGTCTGTTTGTTCCGGCTAATCTCGGAAACGGCTGGTACAATTTTAAAAATTCTTTCACCAGTGGGAAGCTAAATTATCAGCGAGTAACATAAGATATAGTTTATCTCCATATTCCTACGGGAACGGGAACTATGCGGGTAAAACAGTGGGACGTTGCTCACTTCCCGCCAAGTTGGCGCAAAATTATGCATTTGGCCAATAATGGAAATATTAATAAAAATTTTCTCACATTTGTAACAAATAACTGAAACATAGTGTAATTTAGCATCTTTACAGAAAGCAATTTTTTAAATGCTTTTTTATTAAACGTCTAACGTTTATTATGTTACGTTTATTGGCTGGTGAATTTTGAAAAAATCTCCCTGTAATCCAAAGGGGGTAGGTACACCGGCAGATGAAATCAGTCTCTGTTAAATCATCAAGCTTATGGGCAAAATGTTGAAAAATTCAGTCTGAAAACGAATATGAGAATGTATCTTCATAATGACGTAGATTCGGAACATTATGCAGAGACGCATTTGAAAATCGGTTATGGATGTTTGGACGCAAATGCTGGAGGTTATATTTTACTTCCAGAGAATTTTGTGATGTAGAAGAAGATGATGTAAATCTTATTGCTCAAATTTACCCGGGCTTGCAACAAAATTTAAATTGGGATCAATGGTTGCGCGCAAGATCAATATTGGCGCCTAACAATGACATTGTTCATAAAATCAACACTGAAAATTTAAATGACGTGCGGGGGAGGAAGGAAATGAAGAAATATATATCAATGAATACAATCATGGATAAAGAACAAAGAACTTCATATCCCACGGTGCTCTTAAATTCACTTGAACTTTCGGGTGTACCCTCGCATAAACTTCAATTAAAGCTATATGTACCAGTTATACTTATGCAAAATCTCGATGCTCCTCGACTATGTAAAGGAACGAGGCTTTGGATCACAAAATTGATGTAGAATATGCTTGGTGCCAATATTTTAACATATGTCATGAAAAGGGATAGTTTTATCATACCTCGAATTCCAAGTATCCCCACTGACCTACCGTTTCAATTCAAATGAGTTCAATTTCCAGTTTTAGTGTTGCTATTAACAAAACTATCATTTCAGGTAGCAGGGGTACATTTGGAAAAGCAATGTTTCTCCCATGGCCAACTATATGTAGCCTGATCGGTGTGTCCAATGCCCAAATCTTCACATATTTGCACAACTGACGGAATAACATATAATATGGTATACAGTAGCATCTTAGAATAATATTCTGTTTTGAGCTCTTTTAAAGAGGAATTATATATTAAACGTAGATACTTTCGATTTTTAAAAATATTGATAGTTTAAGTTATTGAATTTTTGTTGTTAATTATTATAATCGCCGCCCATCCGGTATAGTGGTCAGTGAAGCTGACTGCGATGCCGCAGGGACTGGGTTCGAATCCCGGAGAAGGCATGGATGTTTGTGTTGTAATCCTTTCTTCTGTCTGTGTTGTTTACCCCCGTGTTATACGTTCGGTGGTGCACGGGGTTTATAAATGTTAAAAAAAAAAAATTATTATAATAAATTACGTTTTCAGTTTTTTTAAACTAAGCTCAATTTTAGAATTTTTAAAATTTTATTGGTTCCAGTCAAGCAATAAAAGAATTACCATATTATATTATTTACTTTCTAATGATAATGATTACGACTTTGACAGTTATTTAAAGACATCAACGCGAGCGGAGCCGCGGGTAAAAGCTAGTGTCACTTAAATTTAACAGATAACAGGAAAGTTTACAAATATTTTACAGTTATGTGCTTTTTATTGTACATAACATAAAGCTAGGAAGATTCAGAAGCCTTAGAATTGTAATAATGCCATTTCATCATTCAATATTCTCCCCTTAAACGTTTAACTAGAAAATAGCATTCCTAACTTTTATTTTCTCTGTTACAAACAATGACGGCTTTTAAATTAGCATTCAATGTTATATAAGAACTAATTCTTTATTGCATTTTGACTTTGGTAGTATATTTATGAATGCACTAAATTTTGGAGTTTAGTTAACGCATTTTAACTTTAAGTACTTAGATTGAAATTTAATTTCTTTTTCAAGAGGTAATCATGTAAGAATGAATTTGTAATTATTTTCTCAACTAATTAATTTTTCTGTAACAGGGAAATATACTGAAAAAAGTTCATAAGTTAAATTTAAATATTCAAAGGACTTGTGTCAAAGAAAAGTATTTTTTCTTCGTCTGAAAATAATCTCAATGTAATTTTTATATTTTGAAATGCATGTAAGAATTTCATTAAGTAAAAAAAAATGATGTATATTTTAAACTGAACTCAGTGGCGCAACAGCCCGTGGCCTATTGTGCCCATCTCAGTTTTCGTGACCCTGCGCGCTGAAGTGCATGAGCAGATGTTCGGGTCATGTGGTCAATCTGACGTAAAAACCCACAGTGTTTAGTCCCCGAGCAAGCTTGGTAATCATTTATCAACCCACTGAAGGGATGAAAGGCTGAGTCGACCTTGGCCAGCCCAAGGGTTGAACCCCAGACCTGTGGCGTGGAAACGTGATACGCTACCACTTGGTCACATTACATACTTTATCACTTAAAAAAATATTCTGTTATATCATTGCAACATTTTTTGAGCAGTTGTAGTTTCAAGATAAAAATGTTCTTTCATTTTAAATGCTATGAATATTTCGCTATTTAAATTTATGTTAGAGTGTATTTAATTAGCTTTTTAATTTAGTTCCTTTGGACTTACTGTCTTAAGGTAAAAAGATTTACAATCCCGGATGTTTCAAGGCATGGGTCAACTGGGCCTCGGCAACAATGTGGGTCTCGTCTTATTCTCGACTCAGCCTCAATAAGATCATGATTCGAATTATTTCACCAGTCAAATGTTTTTTCTAGTTGTTTTCTCCGAAAAATTGAGAATTTCGGACAATATGTCAACTTGCCATCATCCAATCTCTCTACCACCATCATTAATCATTCAGTCGAGCCAGTTTGTGCGATTGTAAGTCCTGCACATTTGTTTCGGGCCATTGTTTGTAGGAGTATTTGACAACGTGTGCTGTGCACTGTCTACTTTTAAGGGTCATGGGTGGGGCCTACATTTGCGCAGGGTCCCACTATGTCTTAAGTCGTCCCTGTTTACAATTCCACGGTGCCTAAGTAATTTTTCCTTTCTCCAAATGGTTCCGATGTCTTGGATTCATACAGATATCCCACCCCAGGATGCACTAGCAATCTTTCTAGTCATTCTATCCTACTCTTTTCTAGCTTGCATTTACAAAGTTTAGTCCACATCACCCATTTTAAAAAAAAATAAAAATAAACCAAGCATTAAAGTGGTAAACAATGTACAGATGCTTAAATTAGGCAAACTATTTCATGCCCCTTGAATATTATTTCTTTCGTTCATAATAAATATGCATACAATATAGTATATGTGTGATTTCATAACAAGCAAATTTGAAAGGTTATATTCTCTTAGAATCAAGACCATTTGTAACATCCCTGTCACCCTAGGCACTTCAAACTGTTACGCCCCCTCCCCCGACAATTTCTAGAGGGCCCCACCTTCAGTTCTTACCTTGACAGTTTTAGTTCAGGAGAGATTTCCTCTAAAACTCTCACTCTTTTCCCTTATTATTTTTTTGATATTTTGACAGTATTTTCATTATCTATTAACTATGAATCCGCCTTTTCGCGGAGTGGCAACCAGCAGCATAAGGTAAAGATTTTAGTGGCATGGTTTTACTACCCTTGTCCATTTCTTACCTTACGGTAACCCCCCCCCCCCCCGTTTTTTGAATTAGTACAGTAAAGTAATGAAAACGTTTGCAATTATAGTACAGAGTATACATTATTGTATGAACTGTAATCTTGTTAATTATCATCGCTTATCTATCTTTTACTTCTAGATATCATTCTTTGTTGAGTCACTGTCATTATACAATAAAGGTTTTCTTCGAGCTTCAATTTTTTGCAAAATCATTAATGACATCATTGTAATCATTTTGAGTGCATAGCAACATTAAATTGGTAAGATTTTCATTTTCCATAGTTCCGTGCGCGCGCACACAAACACAACACATACATAATTTGCTAGGCGATGGTTCGTTTGCTCTCTCCTCTCTGTTATTTTAATTTCTCTTCTTTTTTCGCCATCCAATTTTTTGCACCCTAGGCATGTGCCTTGCGTACCAAAGCGGAAGAGCGGCCCTGCTTAAAATATAAAGCTGTACCTGTCCCCCCCCCCCTCTAAGCATTTATTCTTCAAACCAGAATGGCCAATTTATATACATATAGTTTTACATGAAGAAACCTTCGGTAAAGTTACTTTTGTCTAATTCTCAAGTTTGGTCACTTGATATCATCGTAAAAATTTTATCGTTCGCCAAATTTAATCATATAACTTGCACTATCAATTGTGCAGGTAACTTTTTATTATTAGAAAGAAAATAGATCAGAGTCTTTGCTAAAAGGAATAGTTGAAATATCTTTGCTTTACACAGATTAGCGCAAAGAGAATATGACAAATTATTTATAAATCTTATACTAGAATTGTTTATAAATCTTACTTTTTTTACTAGCATCAGCATGAAGGCTACAGATGAATTATTTTGCAATCTTGAACCACTGGGTGATGTGAATAACCTAAGCTGATACTTCAAACTCTCAACTTCTACACTACTCCGAAGTGAGGACTGGTTTTGCCAAATGTACGAGACCCTGAACTAGACACAGAACACATTTCAGACAGAAAAATGTCTCAATTTTTATGAAAGTTTGCAATTCAGACATCTGTTTATAATACATTTTTAAAATTTCAAACTATTCAATAAATAAGCAATTTTTTATTTCACCTTGTAAAGGAGTAGCTCATTTAGCATTACAGTATACCAGAAAAAATTGTGAAACACATTTTAGAGCAAAAGGAATGAAAGAAGGATAAAAATGAGTAGTGTAATAAAACATGCTACTCTCTATAGGATAGTGAAGCCAGAATTTAATATTAGTGATGGAGCACTTTTATGTCTGTTCTCCAACGTGCCCACTTTGTTCTAATGAAGATATGTGTGGAGACCACCTAGACTTACCGATGTAGTAGCTGTTATTGCTGCTAACAAATTCTCTTTTTACGTGTGATTCAGAACTGTATTGGACTGCCCGACATAGACTGATGGCAGTCATGCCTAGGTCTAGTGTATGTTTAAAAAAAAAAAACGTATTTTCTATTGTTACAAATCTGTTTCTCAACTAGCCATGCTACCTCACCCTCCAGATGAAATAAAAAAAACAAAACATTGCATAGCAGAACCCTGGTTGCAGCAAGTATTCAGAATAATCCCTTTCTAGGCAATGTTTTTTTAGAAATTTGCTATCCTCCCCTCCTTTTTAAACCCTATCAGCAACACATGTGCCATAAAAGTCTTCCTCTAAAATGAAAAGATTTGTGCCCAAAGTTGAGTTACTGTAACAACAGAATGGAGGTTATTGATAAGGCCAGGACCTTACCCTATGAAACAAATTAAATACTTGCCCTTTTTTGTCATTTATTTTACCTCACTTGCCTCTTGTACAGAGATTAATTCTGTCAAATCAAAAAGTATCCAAATGATATGACATGCAGCCAATAGTGAAAAACTATATTTGTGCAAGCTAAAACAATTTTATTCACATATGCTCGAATATAACCATTTTTTTATAGGTTTTATTGTTCTTCAACAAGCTCATACGGAATAATCTTAGTCGAGCATGCTCAAAAATAACATTGCTTATAGTTAGTAATATTTTACTTTTACTTTGTTGTGAAAATGACAAAACTTGAGACCTCTCTTCCATGAAAGAAAAACCAGTGGTGTTTTAAAAAAAATACATACTGAGTTTTCACAAAATGACAAAACAAAAATTGCCAGGCAGCTGTCAGATAGCATTTGTATTTATACTCATGTGAATTAAATGTGGTATCATCTACTTAAGGAAAACTATTTGTTGCCATTTTGAATCCAGCAGTGTTTTGGCTTCCTGAATAATCTAGTTAGTAGAACTTTCGTTTATCCCAAGCGTATATTTATAAATACAGTATTTAATATTTATAAATCTTTACCAATTTATTTGTCGATGGGCTAATACAGACAGAAACACAGTATATGTAAGCATTCAATTTTCTTAAAAATTTTAAACGTTTTCTTATCTTAAAACCAGAATATTTGAATCAATGTCGATTTAGGTAGAGGTTTGTAATTTTTTTCCCAGGCCAACAATCCTTTTAGAATGAGATTCTAGTTGAAATACGTAATTGCATATCAAAAACATAAAATAATTATGTTAAGCCTATTAAATGATGGCAGCTTTTAAACTGAAGTAAAACTAGAGCCAGAAACAAAAAATTGCAAACAATAGATCTGAAAACCTTTACTTGTACATTTTTTGCAGTCAGCATTTACAAGATATACCATTTTTAAGAATAAGGAGACATTAAAAATTTTTGAATTCCTAAATATTATTAAGTGCACTTTTCTTAGTCATATACTACAGCATTACACACAAAAAGTAATGTATTAAGTATTGATTAACTGATATAGAAATGTAAATAATGCTAATTGTTCTAAAAAACTTAAAAGGATTGTTAAGAATTAAAATTTAAAAAAGTGTTGTTTTTAATTACGTTAGATGGAATCTAAGAAAAACTAAACATAAAAAACAGTGGCGCACACAAGGGGGGGGGGAGTGTCCGGACATTCCCCAAAGCCCTTGAGTTTTTTCCATTGATGATAATCCGATATATATATATATAACGTAAAACTTAATTAAGTACTTGTAAGTAACAATTATATTAATTTATGCTTTTTATTAATTCAATAATTTATTTTTTACTGTTTTTTTATTAACAAAATCAATTGGTTTTTGTCTTGAGGTATGATACGAGTTGAAGGACTTTCAACCATGGACTCCCCCCTTGAAAATTTTTTGCGTGCGCTACTGCATTAAAACAAAAATTTAATATTAAAAAAGTCATTTGGGGACTATGTTAAAAAATATATGTATTTTCAATAACACATTATGACACTTTCAAGGATTGAACTCTTTTGGGTATTCTAGATCCATTTCAGAATTTCCTAATCTATATAAGGAATTCAAAGTAAAATTAATTCTAGAAGCTCCCTATATACAAAAAGGCTTGAGTCCATCTCAATTTAGAGGCAATATGCTTTGTTTACTTTACATCACAATGTCAAAGTTAAGTATTTAAAAAAAGATAGGTTGTTTGCTTATAAAGTTCATTGAAAGAATGTTTCTACTACATTTAGTCATTTTATAGCAACACAGAAGCAAACTTTTTTCCAAGTAACAAAATGATTTATAAAATAAATTTCACTTTTATCACAGTCAATAGTGCAAATGACAAAAAAATTATCTGAAAAACATGTTTGGTTTTGGACGACTGGAAGGAATAGCATTTCTCATTCGCAGTCGCCTGACTGCTTCACGTAGATGCTTAGGTTGCAATGGACCAGTGTCATTGCATCTTTCTGCAACATCCAAAGCCTCTTCAACAACTTCTCCAACAAACACTTTTGCAATACCCGAAACTGCTATTACAACATTTTGGGATACAGAACTACTAGTTATTGACTGCATTAAACGTTTGATGGCAGCTTTAGGGAATGCTGATCGACGATACATCTCATATCGATTCAGCTGATCTTCAGAAAAATTGGACACAAGAACTTGCATTCTCTCTCTCTCTTCTTCCTCCATTTGCTCTTTAGTTTTACTCTGTTGAGAGTCTGATGGATGATTAGTATCATCACTATCAACATCTGGGGGTGCTGGGGACGACAAAGGTTCATCAGCACTGACATTGTTGGGTGGGGCTGGAAGCATGATGGAGCAAGAAGCATTCGGCTCTTGATCTTCCAGAGGAGAATCCTCATCATAATCATCGTCTTCCAAATTACTTGAAGACTGGAATGAGGTTTTTGGAACTTCATCTGGTATCGTTGGAGAAACACTTATTTCAGCTTTCGAATTTGAACTGTCAGAATGCAGAACATCATCGTCAAAACGAAGTCTCTTTATAGGAGGATTATCTGAACTATCAGGAGAGTTATCCATAGTTAATTCCAACACTTTAATTTATCCTATATGTGTGGTTCTAAGAACCAAAATACGGAAACAGATTAGTTCTACAAGGCAATGCAAAAGCATTTTACTCTAAAATAATGTGATATATATAGAACAAAAACTAAAATTTTTTGTGGGAATAAAATTATAAACAAGCAGTGTGCAAAAGGTAAACTATAGTAATTCACTTCACTTATTTTAAATTTTAGCATGCCTGAAATTAATATTTTTTTTTGAAATTATTTCGTAATATTCACATGGTTAAATTAATGAATTACATATTATAAATTTAGTCAATCTATAATATTTGAAAATAGATTTTAATTGCGATGTACCACAGCCGTTATTAAAGGGAATAGGACCATGAGCTCATAGCCGTTTTTGCCCTCGAGTCGTTCTGATGCCGATAAAAGTGTATCGAAAATTCGACAGAAGTAAATTAAATCTGTTGAGACTTAAAGTCTTTTTGTTGCTGTAGTGTGGAAATTTGGAGAATGATGTGTGATCTCGGGTGTCATTCACGTCACTTGAACATGATTCGAATTCATGTGGTCCTTCATCAATAGTTTTCCCACTACCCTTCAAAGTGCGATTTAACAATCATTTTATTATAATAGAAGTGATGTAATTTTTTTGCTCTCCGTTTCGAATTGATTTTCAAGCTGTGGTTTAGTGGAAAGAGAAATTCATTGTTTGGAACGAATTTTATCATTTCTTAAATTTTATTTTACCCGATCTCCTGTATCATTAATTTTGAACTCTTCGCATCTCTATGTCCTCTTTCAATAACTGTAGGAATGAATGTAATTTTTTTGTTGAAATTGAAAAAAAAATTATGTGGATATTTCATTTTTGAAGTGTGAAATTTGATGTTTGCAAATGTTATAAAAATTTTGTGTTTCAAGTGAAAAATTTAATCTTTTAATAATTTTAAATTTTATTTTAATTTTCAATTATTTTTCTGCAAATGGATGATGAATTTATTTTAAGAAAGCTGAAGATTTCAAAAAGACAGAATGATGTACTATAAAAAATTGTTTTCCTGTGGGAATTTTTGAAAATTTTTTAGTCCCTCTATTTTGACTGACTTGGTAAAATCCTAATTTAGTTCCGAAGAACTATACAATAAGCATTTTTTTTTATGTCACTGTCTTTTGTACCTGCCATTGGAAATAAAAAAATATAGTGAGTACTTTTCTGCTAAATGTACAGTTCTGTTTTTTGATTTCCACCAATCACCCTTGATTTTTTTTTCATTTTATTATATTCTTATGTATATAATATTTCTGGTAATTTAATTATTTCTCTTTAGAATTTATTTTATTAATTAATGCTTTTTTGTGTTCAAAATTTTTTTTTTCTGTTTTTTTCTTCCCATTAATTGATAAAATCAAAAGAATATGTTTTGTGGCATATTGGGGTATGATGCAAGCATGGTGAACTTTCTACCCTGGACTCCCCCCTCCATGAAAAATTCCAGTGTACACCACTGCTTAACATTAATATTCAACTAATTTATTGTGAAATCATATTTAATAGATCAGATAAGTTTAGTGGGTACTATCACAACTATATGAAACTAAGCACTTTGTTGCCAATTCATTGCTTATGACATGTGTGAAATGGGGGGGGAGGGGAGGGGGCCCAATTTGATGTGTTACCTTGAAAATTGGTATGGTTAATGTAGTATATAAGTACCAGTTACTATACCTCTGCCAACTTTAGTATGTAATTACTAAACTTGATACTTACATACTATTCCCAATGCCAACGTTCAAGATAACTTGCCAAGTTGGCAACCCTGATTTCTCATGTGTCGTACATGCTGAATTGGCAACTGTGTGCTTTGTTACATATAATGTTGCCAATAGGTTGTGTTAATATGTAAGTATACTAAAATTTGATATTTAATTTCTATTTCTAGGTTTATGCAATAATTATAATTTTTTTCCAGGAAGAACAAAATTAGTTTAATATAAGCTTGCTGTAAATATGGTAAAGAATCTTTCTCATGAATAATGTTCTATGATCTAGCTCAAGGATGATTTAGTTATATTTATGTCACACTATAAAGCTACATCACAGGGATATTGGCGTCAGACCTTGTAATTTTGAACCATGGTCAGTGACGAGGAATGCACCTGAACTCTGGCACCTTCTC